>JARJLF010000728.1:0-141576 GCA_029378395.1 Mycena leptocephala | reverse complement strand
GAGATCCCGAGGCACATCGTTATTCCCAAACCTAATTATGCCAGTCACGAAATTTAGTGATCAAACGGACATCGTAGCTCCCGAGACTGGACAAACTTCGAAGTAGACAAAAAGAATATAAGCCTAGCCTTAACATTGGCAATTCGGTGTCGGAGGATGTAGTGATGCGCGGTGTCCAAATGCTAAAAGTCAAACTCAGGAGTCAACTGGAGTCAACATAGGACAACACTTTAATTCTGTTTATGACACTGGTTGAGTGTTTCAAGTTTTTCAGTGGAAAAATTGGTGAAAAATGTCCACTTTTTTTTCACCCTTTTTTCACTGAAAATGTCAAGACAAGCCCTGGGTTGGCATTGGCGACAGGGAATAACCTGGCCAGGACGATAGTTGAATAACCTGGTTATGAGTAACTGACAGACAACGAGAGGGCAGCACTGAACAACCCAGCCCCAGAGGGGAGTTTGGCTGTAGCCATCAGAGCGGGATGTCGCGGGACTCTTGAGAGGTGGTGGAATATGCCTAGGCAAAACTCGAGGAGATCTCGAGGAGGAAATGATGTGTGTACGAGCACCGTTCATGGTCGTATTGAGAAAATGCTGCACCGTTGTCAGGTCAAAGTAGACTTGATATTAGACAAGGTAGAATCTAAGGTACATGTAGATTTACTGAGTTATATACTATCTTCCCTGAAACTGATGGTTGGCTCTTTATGAAATACTGGGTACTCCTAGGTGTTCGATCGTGGTATCCAGATCGTCTGTTCGGTTTGGCGTGAAGACATTGAATACCCCTGGTTGGTTATTCCGAGTCTTGATCGTCACTATCTCCAATAGAGAATATGAATAACCCTGGTTGGTTATTCCGCATTGTCGCCTTGTTGTTGGTTGCAAATATGTTCAGTTATTTGCCCAGTATCGTTGTTTCAATAACCCGGGATGTCCGGGGTTTAATCTTTGAACTGGGCTAGAAAAGTCGAAGGCATGTCAAATCATGACATTAACCTCTCCCCCCCCTTCAAGGTTGTGATGTCCCAGCGACCCTAGAATATTGTGGAGCGTGGATTTCGTTCTGCACTTCCCAGAGGAACCCAGTTGAACCAGGTTGTCTCCTCATTTTGGTGTCTATTCCTCTTCATCCCAATATTTGATCGCGGTAAATGGCCTTTGAGTAGTGATCCCTGAGCACTGCCACAGTCCTGGCATAATTTGATGGAAGCAAATTGTGCAGATCACGTGTGGTCATGTGCGACCTAAACATTAATTGCTTCTCCATTTGGCCTTTTGCATAATGTTTCAGCTTTTAGCTTCTTCCATTTGCAAATGCGGGTTCTGGGCTTGTGGTGTGCTGCGGGTTCTTTTGCACCCCTGACCGTGCTTTATATAACCTGGTCAGGGTGTGGGTGCTTCTCCTATATTTCTCTTTTACCCCCTCCCATGTCGGACTTCCCCTGGCAGTTGGCCTGTCCCTATACACGTGCTCGGGTGCGCCTCAGTCTTTGTTTACGCGACTTTGAGACTGTTATTCCTTCACCAGAGCGTCCGCTTGGGCTGCCTCACCTTCCTTTGAATCCCGACGTCATGTCAATCTTTGCTGATCAGTCTCCCTTTGTCCTCAACCCTTGGCGGGTCCCCATTCCCCGGGAGTGCGGTTGGGATCCATCCGACCCCTCTCATACTCAAGCATACGTTGGTCCTCTTCCCATGACTCTGGAACGCCTGGAAGTTATACTCCCTGCGGTGGTCTTCCCACCCTGTCCCACCAGTTCAACCCAGCGCTCTGGGACTGGTTGAGGAACTCTCGACATCCCCCAGGACGTCCAACTCCCTCCACGCTGGCACCACTGTGCCTATCAGCGCGTTCCCCTCATTGGCATCCCGGAGGTGTACCCCTCTTTGTGGTCGTTCACAGAAGTCGCGCATCAACTCTTTGTTGTTCAGGTCCTTGCATCTTGGTTCCGTTTTCAGGTCTTCGCCCCCCCAGACATGCAGGTTGTTATTATCTGGAACGCGCACCTGCAAAATGAGGTGATCAGCGATCTGGACTTGAGTTCTGAAATCGTGTCCCAGTTTGACAACATCTTGAGCACAATTGTGCATATGAACACGGATATTGAGGGTGAATCCAGGAGGATGCTGACAATCATGGTGTGTCCCCTGCTTCTCCTTCCAATGTGTTCTGTCTCACTCTCCCTCCTAGCTTGAGTTCGAGCAGCGTCTTCTCTGGCTTTCGCAAGTCAGGGCCTCGGTGGCCTACTCGTTCCACTTCACCAACTTGCTCAACCAGATCATTCAAGTCCTCCATCCTGAGTGGGCGCCCGCCTATCGCATTTTCGATCTCCATTGTCGTCGGACCAGGTTGGCAGAGCGGGGTTCGACCCCTATCTGGAGCAACTATTTGCGCCCTTTGGCCAACATCTGGGTTCTTCCTGCGAATTGGTTACCCTCGGGAGCCCTTGGCTCCCAATCAACCCAATGAACAATCCACCTGGTTCCAATTCCCGCAAATGGCCGAGTTCTATGATTGTAAGTTGTTTGTTTCATCCCGCAGGCCTGGCATTTAACCTCGGGTTCTTAGACCTGGCCAAAGTGGGGATGAATGGTCCCTCTGCGAGGCGGCGACATGGTCACCACCTGATTTCGACAATCCTGACCCTGCGTATATGGCATGGGCCCTCAAGGGGCATGAGCTGGACGAGTTCATGCGGGAGGTGGGTTTGAATTGGTGGGACTTTGCCGGTGCCACTCCAGTGGTAACTGCGATGCCTCCTCCCTCACAGGCCCCTTCACCTCTGCCTCTGCCTCCACCTTCGCACCCGCCCCCTCCCCCGCATCCCAATTGGGACCAGGAGGATTTCATCCCCATCCCGCTGATAAGTGAGCTCTGAACCTAGGATGGAAACTAACCGAAACAGCCAAAACAAAATACTACGACCAAAGAATCGGATGGAACAGACAAGTCTAATCCCAAACAACCAATAGTATGCAGCAAGTGCAGTGTAACATTTGTCTCAGAGGTACCAGACGAGTGTCAGTCCTGATTCAGAGCCTTGTAAAGGTTGATCAGGAGAAAGTTTAATTCAAGAAGTCGTTGTAAGACGTAGCAAGAATTTGTTATGTACAAAACTAAGAGATCCCAAAGGATCTCTGTTTCAGACACGAAGACTTGAGTCGGTTATGACCGACTAGAAAGATGGAAACTGAGGATCCAAAGGGATTCTGAAGTTCCAACGCAAACAAGACAAATAGGATTTATTGGAATGCAGGGAACCGTGAGGTTCACCAATATTCCAAAGCGAAACTGAAAGTTCCGCAAAGTTTTGACAAAGATGGTGGTTCCAGGCAACAAGACAACAAGACAGACGATTCCAAACGATTCCCAACGATTCAAGGTCCAAGACTGGCGATTCTATATGATTCCCAACGATTCAATACGATTCAAGACCCAAGGCCGGCGATTCTATAACTTCCAACGATTCAATATGATTCAAGAGCCACGCTAAGACATTTTATCCAATCCAACAACTGTGATATTCCAACTCCTACAAACTGGTGTTGGTAGGTGTCCGAAGATCGACTAGAATCCTCCCAGGCGCAAGCACAAGGCTTACTAGTGGGGGAGGATTCCGTGCTGACCCCAGAGACACCTCTAACTACTTATACAATCTCAAATATGACTATGACAATGAAAGAATTAAGTAAATGGTCCGTTTAGCCGCCCCAAAGTCCGTGTATCCGTCTTGCAACCAAAATATGTTGATTCCTATTGGTCAGGGGCACTGAGCACGCCATTCCGGGTATATTCCGACTGTTCCTTGGTAAGATTCTGCACATGGTGACTTGATGGCAGCTTAGACATCAACCACCATGTAGCCCTTTTGCAATGTAACTTGCATTCTGAAAGTATCCCTTGAAGATC
This sequence comes from Mycena leptocephala, assembly GCA_029378395.1. Taxonomy (NCBI): domain Eukaryota; kingdom Fungi; phylum Basidiomycota; class Agaricomycetes; order Agaricales; family Mycenaceae; genus Mycena; species Mycena leptocephala. The sequence continues at coordinate 137,661 of JARJLF010000728.1, read as the reverse complement.
TTCATGGAAACTGAAGTCTCCAGCCATGTAGGTTTTGAATGATACCCCACTTTGAGTTCTGTCCATGGATAGGTTCTTGAGAATGCTCTTATCACCCAAAGGGGAAGTCCTGGGAAGTCCGGGATCGACGATCATGGGTTCCCTTTGCTTACTACTCCACTCTGATGTCTGTTACCGAGTAACCGACTCTCCGGATACAATTGATACACTGCTCTTGGTGTTCTCATGTCACCTGGATCGATGCGAACACATGACAATACCAAATAGATCACCACATAGTCGCTCAACACTTGGTTTCCGAGGTTTCAGTATTGAAACTACCGAAACTACAGAAACTGGTGGAATACCCTTAAGTTTGGTTGGGCTACACAATCTCCTACATGTTTCAGAGCGAGAACATGTCAGAGCACATCTGGCTTCCACCAGAGTGTCATCCCGTTGCTCTTGTGATGCTGGCCACAGGCCAGCTACTTCGGGTTCTTAGTACTGCCTCTAATGGATGATATAATAAGAATGAACTACACATTGAAAAGCGAAAAATATAGCATTTTCAAGTGTGTGTTCATTCACTGCTTATCACCGCCCCTCAGTCCCCTGCCAGGCATTCCCTTGAGGAAACGTCGCTGGGGTTCTGACGAGGGTGAAACAGGAAGGGAGCGCTGAGCTGCACCTCACGCGCGATCTCCCCCTTGTCGTCCTTCCCTGCCTTCTGACCGTCACCCGTGGTCGCCTTCTCCTCGTCCACGCAGTGTCCTGCAGGGTCCTACAATTCGGATCCAGGCTGGCACCTGCACATGGTCCAAGTTACTCCAGCGCCGAGGTCATCCCTGACATCCACACGGTGCTGACCACTTTTGTCCACGAGGCGCACCATCCGATTGGTGCTGTGTTTGTCAACTCCTGACATGTTGCCCTCACTGCAACCCAGGTCAATTTGTTCAGATGACACCGATCCCAATGCGAAATGACCCAACAAGCTACATCCCACTTGTTACTATGTATCAAGCAACACGAGAATGCCAGACCTGGACTGGTTCCAGGAGGGGTTCAACGAACAGCTCAATGAGGCCTGGGGAGTTTTGTTTCGAGTTCTGGGAGCACCTGGGTGAGGGTCGGTACCAGCTCTTGCTCCCGGACCCTCAATCCACGGATCTGGTTGTTTGGGTATGTTGTTCTTCCTTTCGTCATTGTTCATGTCTGAACCTTTCCTTTCTAGCAGGCATGGTGAACTCGTACAGAACGTCCTGTACAAATTTCAACTCTTCAGAACACGACCGATCACTCCGTTGTTGCATGGTGAATGCCAACGTCCCCACACTGTGCCGGGTTCTCCTCGTTGTCTGGCCAGTGCGTGTCCTTCGCAGGACTCAGGTTTCGCATTGCCCCCTCTCTGCACTCGCCCTCGCACTGATGACCAGGGATTCACTGGTGTACTTCGACCTAGATGAAGAGCCTGCACCCCCGCTTTCCCAACAAGTGTCTTCGAGTTGGGCCCTCCTCTGTGACCGGTGCCTTCGTCCGTCCCACCCCTTTGTGTCGGGTCTTCAGCGGGTCTGGGTTTTAACAACCCCTCAACCACCTTCCCCGCCACGTGGAGATGGACCAGTTCCCCCCCCATTCCTCAGCAGCAACCCAGAGTTCACCTCCGAAGGTGTCGCGTGAGATGCTCAAACCTCACCGCCGAGCAACATGCTCAATACATGGTGCATCTCATATCTGTCCTCGAGCTTGCAGTCAGGATGTTGAGATGCTGCCATGGATCGAAAAGGGAAGGGGAAAGCGAAAGAGTGAGGATGGAGGAGTCGATTCAGACCTTGTGCATGCTGGGCATTTCGTACAATTTCTTTATTCATTATATTGTTACACATGTCAACCAGTACCTGATTTGTAATTCTGGTTTTTCTTGAACTACAACTTTTCAACCATGTGAATTTTTTTGGAAGTGGGATGAGATAAGATAAAGAATTCAAGTGATGGGAAGATGTGAGTCGGGTATGGGTGCGGATCAACCGCGGGTATTTCCATTTGGTTCTGGTGTCTTCTCCTAATCCTCTGGTTCCCCAAGCAGTCGCTCAATTTCCTCCACCGGTTCAACATGTGACTTCTGTACATCACTGCCAGATCTCCCATCCCATCGCTCATTACACGACTATCTACGTTCTAATCACTACCGACCCATCGGACTCGTCTCGCTGTTGTCGACCTTCTCCAGCTGCGGCTCTTGCCCGTTTGGCTTTTTTGGGAGGTCTTTCTTGCGTGCACCACCTGCTGTCAAGTTGCACATTGGGTCTCCCATCGCGCGACTGCGTGTAGGTGGTCAGCCTTCATCTGCTTCCACCTCTCTTCAACTCTGCCTTGGCAGACTTCCTATCCTCCCTTGCCTTTGCCTATCTGCCTTTGCCGCTTCATCTGCAGCCTTCTCTGCCTCTGCCGACATTTTCTCAATATCTTCAGGACGACTTCTGCAGAGAAGATCCCAATTTGGCATCAGTTAGAATGGTGTCCTTCAGGACAGGTGGTGCAATATGGGAACAGGAGGTTATGGCTCTTGAGATAAGGAACTGCCAGAGGCGTCCCCCCCAGTGTGCTCGTCATCATGCGCATCCGCTTGCTAGGTGTGTACAGAGCGGGATCGATATGTGGATCCCAGGCGCGTCCGCTGGGGAACTGGCTGACGTCCCCTCCAGGCCTCGGGCTCCATAGCCACTTGGCCCTGCAGCGCTAGAGATCCCCACCGTACCGTATACGGTTACGACCGTATACATTACGCCGATTTACGGGTGCAACTGGCCGTAACCGTAACCGTAAAGATGGCCCGGAGGCTCTTACGGTACGGTACGGTGGATTTTACGGTCAATACAACCGTATCGTCGTATATGTGCGCAATAAATAAATTGAAAATTAAGAGGATGCTGCAACCCAAAAACATGTTTTTGTGTCTTTTACAGTGCCTGGAGATGTTTTGAACTTCAAACAAGAGTAATAGTTCAGCCACATCACAATTTGGATAATTTCCTGTTCAAAATAATAGGAGCGCCAACCGATAAGAGTTATACCGCCACCCAGAGTCCGTTCGGAACTGTATACCGGGTGTCTCAAATTTATTACTAATTATTAGAGGCTCATCCATTCCCCATCGTTGTCAATACCTTGGTGGAGGGCTCTCCAATTTACGGTCGTAATACACCGTATACAGACCGTATAAATACGGGCTCATACGGTATATGTCGGTGGCAAACCGTAACTGTATGAGGCCAGCCAGAGGACATACGGTACGGTTACGGGCACCCGTATAACCGTAACCGTATACGGTTCTGTACGGTACGGTGGGGATCCCTATGCAGCGCTACCACTCAGCCTGACGATGGTGTGAGTATCTTCATCAAGCTCCAAGGCTGTTGGCTGATAATGATGGAATGCAGCCATGACCACGTGCACTGGACTCGACTGCTGGAGTGGGAAGGCAGCGTGAGTCGATGTCGCTTCCGCTGGCTTCATCTGGGTGGCCATGATGATGTCTGGATTGAAGGGGAAGACACCTGTGGCCCGAACACCACCTGGACCGTTTCCGGCATAAAAGCACGCTTGAATGCTGTTCCCCACACAAGTGCAAAGTCTGCCTTTCCCACCTTCCTCCCAGTGCGTCGGTCAAAGGCCTCTATCTCCTCCTTCCAGATCTGCTTCATCCATGCAAAGTACACGACATCAAGACCTTGAAGGCTGTGAGTACAGTGGGGTGGATAACAATAATGATGATGTTGTTCTCGGCTGTGTAGCGGAGGAGCTCTGGGTTGTGGTGGAAACCGTGGCCATCAAGGATTAACACTTGGGTATGTCCGCCACCTTCTCACGCGTCTGCTTGTCGAAATCTTTGACAACATATAGATGGGCTAGTTCCGAATCTATCCATCCATTTGGGGAGCACGCGATCCTGGATTGCTGGTGAGTGGATCAAAACAGGATGACAATGCAGACACTTACGACGCGCCAGCAATGTTATCCTCCCACCACTTCTTCTGCAAATTCTGGCCCTTCATGATGATCGTCGGCTTGAGATATGTTCCGTCTGCGCAGATGGTAACAACCACGGTGATGTTCTCCTTGTCTCCTCCACCTGTTTATGCTGCACCTTCATCCCTCTCCGTCCTATCACACGCTGACTGCCTGATCCCCAAGGGCAAATTGCTTTCATACATTCCGTACACATCCTCGGACAGATATCCGGGTCGGCAATGTGCTCCTTGACAAGATCAAACCAATGTGCAACCGCTGCTGGCTTCAAGGCCCGTGCCCGCTGTGTGTCCAATGGTCTACTCCATGTATCTGGAGCTCATCGTGATGCCGGCCCAGAAAACAGTTGATCCAATTCGACTCGGGATCAATCTTTTCCCCGCCGCAGGCTTCGATGATGGCATTTGCGTGGTCAATGATGGCTTTATGGCGCATGGGGAAGCTACAATCGGCAGAGACACAGATGTGATTGATCACGACGTGTTCTTCAGCAGGTGAGAGTTTCTGCTTCGACACATTAAACACGCTCATCGACACACCACCATTAGCGTGACGCCTAAGCATATCGGCGACACTTCACATCTCCTGGCTAGAGTCGGAACGCGCTCTGCTTCTGGACGCACCTGATTCTGATGGAACACGTCAACTGCTGCTTGCATTTTGGCATTATCGGCATGTCTTCTCTTCCCCTTTTTGACATATTCTGACAAGGCACGACCGACCATGAGGTCCAGGGGTTCTATAAAGATGCCGGGAAGTAGGATGAGTGGTGTGAAGATGTCGCGATACCAAACAAAAGGTGTGTCATGCTACAAACAAGCACATCTTTAATCACGCTCGTACAGGCTCAATTTCTGTGCAATCCAGTCGGAGCAAAGGCAAGTTTGTAGCTATTATCCTATAGAACACTGCTAGCTACTTGGATTGTAACTTTTGGCCAAATTTATAGTACATTTGCGGTCGCAAAAGTGCTCACATCACTAAATTAGTCAAATTCAGTGTAAGCATCCATATTGCTCGGCCAGTTTTCGTCCCAATGGTCTATACTTTGGACCGAAGATGTACCCAATATGGACCAATAATTCTATATAGAAACCCAAGATTGAGCCTGAATTGAGCAAGTTTTATCTCCTAGTGCGGTATTGCGCTACTTTCTAACCAGGTTATTCAACCATTGTCCTGGTTGGGTTATTCCTGTCACCCAACATCTAGCCGACTTAGGCTTGTCTTGACACCAGTCTGGCTAAGTATGTCTACACATCGTAGACATAGTAGTCTATGTTTGTCATGTCCATCTACCTGAGTCCACTGACGTAGAGAGAAGGTAGACTACAGCAGACTCACATAGACCAACTGCTTTTATATTCATTCACAATGGTGTGTTTCAGCAGATTCACTGCATTTTGACGGCTTCTGGAGTCACGTGTGTCCAGATTTGGCAAGCCTTAGCCGGATTGGTCGAGACATCTCGGCAGGGCCAGGCAGACCTTGCCGAGACGTCTCGACCAATCTCGGCTAAGGCTCACCACATGGCTCCAGAAGCCGTCAAAATGCAGTGATTAGCACGCAGGTAGCCGTGACGACAGATCTGTCTACCTCCTCTGTCTATCCCCATTGACAGATGAAGCCAGACTTGGACCGACGTAGCCACGGGTAGCCGAATGACGACAGGGGTCTGTCTACGGGGGCCCGGAACGCAGTGAGTGGGAAGAAAACACAGCAAAATTTGGTATGAAAGGAGTTAAAGAGAGAGAATCCACAGAGGAGGAAGGAAGGAGCACAGATATATGGGGAAATAGCACAGCCGAGGAGCCATTTGCTTAAAGAACGGTTAATTAATGACGCACTGCTTTTGATCGCCGCCATCATTTGCCTCCAAATTTGACGTACGGAGTCCTCATAGGTCGCATACCGTGCCATAGGTCTCACATTCCGACTTGATGTATTGCACCACCTGGTATTATGCGAATGGCTCACTACCTAGACTGGCCCACTAGGCAGTCACTGATAATATACATGAAGTAAGTTAACAAATTGACTGGTACGCATATATATACTGACTCAGTTATTTATGAAAAATGAATTACACTCATCTAGGACAGTGTCAGAGGTCCACTGCTGGTTATTCAAACCTTATTAGGAGGGTCCAATTCCTTGCACCTGTCCGCATTTGAGGCTTCTTGGGCCATGAAATCTAATTGGCTCTTTAATATTTATTGAGTAATGTCTTTTTCTGCGACAGGTCGCTTCGCTCCCTGATCGCAGGGCTCGCCCGGTTTGTGTTTTCCTGATGCACCGCGTATGTTCGGAGCACCTGATGCTTGATGTCTCAGCTTCTGTCTGTCCACTATTGAAGGCCCATGCCCCTCCTCTGTCACCTCTATTTGGTGTCAATGAGGCCAAACCTCCGGTCATTGCATTTCGGAAAATACCCCTGCTACGCACGGTTGCTCTCGATGTTCCTGCTACAGGGCCATTATACTATCCTGGACACAACTGACCTCCCTGACTCGTATGCCGCTTACCCTGAGGATCGTGCAATTATGCAATACCATCGAACTTGATCCACTGTGATCTGAGGCTCTTCTTCGACTACCACGTCAGTGAACATCCTGGGCCTGATATGATGCTTCCGCAGCTGAAATCACTGGGCGTTGAATATCCAATCAGGCCGCCGAATTATTCTCCAGACTTTTATTACCCCTGCCTCAAAATCACGAAGCCATTTCTTGGGGCAAACGCATTTGGATCGCTCGCATCCTTTATATTCAAGTTCGACTGCAAGCTACACACAGTGCGCATCAGTGCCCGGGTAAACGCAAGCCCAAGCATGTACTGCAAGGCATTTCCCTCAATTCCAGTGTTTTCTTTCGATGATGAAGAGGATTGAAACATGACTCTTAGTAGTGGTTTTTTCATGTATGCTCTGGGTCTCTGCATCTATATTCTTACTAAACTTCTTGACAGTCAACGCGCTCCCGACGTCTTTTCTCTTCGTACCCACATTTTTTAGCTGTTTGCCCGATCGTCAGCTAAACGAGCTCATGGTTTTTAATTTCATTAAGAAACAATGAACATGCTTTACGCTCTACGAAGTACGGATAATACTCGGGTTGAATTTGATCTAACGTCTCTAATATAATTTACGCATATAGACTATCCCGTCTTCGCTTTCAACTGCTTCCATAACGTGAGGTGCAGGAACACCCCCACACCAATGATGCTGATCTGAACAGCGATATAATTTTTCATTCCCATCTGTACCCCTGCGTGGACAGTCAACGAAATACCACATAAGATGATAAAAAACACTTATGTACCTGCTCCGCCCAAAATCGCACCAGTCACCCGCCCGCAATAGTTGCTGTACTGAATCGCGACGCTTGTGCGCGAGTTCCACTCGTCGGGCAACTGCTTCGAGAGCAGACTTAGCGTGCAGGTGCTCGCGAGGTTGAACCCGAGCGCGACGAGCACCCAGCAGACGTAGAACGAGCCGAAGACGACGCGATCCGTCGCGAGAAGTACGAGCGTCATCACGAGTCCGGCGAGCCCGATGGCCGAGCCCGTGGCGAGGGTCGCACGGTCCTGGAAGCGCGGGGAGTATCGCACGCTAGCAAGCAAGAATGGTACGGTCGTAATTCCTCCGAGGGCGATGAAGTTGCCCGCGGCGTATGGGGTGTAGTTGAACGCCACAGCTGTGAAGATGGGGATGTTGGACTCCCAGCTGGCGAGGATGAAGAAGAACGACATGGAGGACCAGCACATGGAGATGATGACTCCCCACTGCTGCCTGCTGAGCTGCCGGATCCCGTACTGCTCAGCGGGTACTTCAGCACGGGCAGGTGAAGCAGACGTCGGCGTGGTGCCAGCGCCAAGCTCTGGAGAATTGGAGCTGAAAAATCGGTGTGGTTTCGGCAGGTCCTCAAAGAGATACAGGCTCGCAATCGTGAAGAAGACTGTTATGAACGAGGTGACCATCCGGGACTTTGAGAAGGGCGCAATATTAGTGATTTAAATGGATAATGTTCAGCACGCATATATATACCTTGTATATCCGTTAAACACCTGGTTTGAAAATCCGACCTTGTAGAGGAGACCGCCAACAAAAGGGCCGAGACTGAATCCAAACGCCTGCCCGAGGACAAGCCAGCTGGCGAGCATGGTCCGCCGGCGGATCCCGATTATGCGAGGATCTGGGTGCTCGTTTTAAGATTGTTTAAACCAAAATGAGAGAACTGAACAGTGATTACCTGAACAATAGCGTTTGATATACATAAAACCGGTGAAGCCCAATCCGGATACGATACGGCCCAATAGTATGAGATAGAGAAAGTGCGCGCGGTAAGCCATGGCATGAAGGATGCTACCCAAAAACAATGAAAGATAGGCAACCTTGAGCGCCAAAGAGTATCGTCCTGGATGTCGAGAATCAAATCAGCGCCTGGATTTGATGAAACACCGACCTCCATCATATCTTGTCAAGGGGATCAAGGCAATGCCAGAGAAAACGGTGGGGATACCGATGGTTAAGCCAGAGAAAAGCGCAGACCCTCCAAGAGACTCTGCATACAAGGCCGCAGAGGAAACAGTGACAAAGAAGGCAAACTACAGCAGCTTAAATTACTATTTGCCCTGCAACGATATGAATAAATAAACTCTTCGCGCACCGACAGCAAAGCGTTCGTTGCGATCATTATGGCCAGCGATCCCCGGTTCGGAAGACGCAATTCAGGGTCATCCACGGGAGGCAGTGAATTCGTAGTAGGACCTTGCAGTTCAAATTCTTCCAGGGCAGGCTGGACGGACCGGGTAGATTCACTTGAAGTCGGCGCATTCAAGTGTAGAAGACCCAAGATGGACGTTTTACTCCAGATTCACCGTGAGGCACATAGGCCACGACCGTCGATAGCACCGTAGACATGACGGTGCTCAAGGAAGGAGATCAAGGAGAGACGGAATTTTTTTCGCCCACTGATATCCGGAAAGGCAATGCCGGCGAGCGACCCCCGTTGCTCAATCGGCAACCTTGGCGGCAACCGCATGGGGCGCGCTGTGGATCTCAAAAAGACGGTGCGTTGTTCGGACTTACGCAACGCCGCAGTAAATAGACCGTGGTTAATCTTACGCGCGGTTTCACTGTTCCGACCGACGGACTGGGCCTCATTCGCCGCTGACGGCCATTCATCAAGGATAATATTTTAACAATTCACCCACTGGTACCGCCTCAGCTGCGGGGGTGGCTTGTAGCGCCGTTGTAGGAAAGGCAAGAGGCGCGTTGCTTGTCACACGGTTTGGCTTGCATGCTGTTTGTAGTACTCCGGGATACTTCCTGAAACCGGCGTTCCTGAGTGGAACCGTGCCGTGTGATGCTACCTACCTACCTACCTACCGAAGCTTTGCCGACGGCGCTTGTCATCTATATTCAAGTTAACCGTTCTATTAGGGTTTACTACCCATTTCGTTTCATCAGGAAAAAAGTGCTTGGTTACGTAGTGCTTGGTAGCCTAAATACCCGTGGTAGCCCCGTAGGCAAGTCCCCCTTGTGGTAACCCTCCTAGCCGCGTGCCATCGTCTGATACAGTAGTTGGAAGTATTTGGTGCTATCCCCTTCAAGGCCTCCCAGCTTCATTCTCTGAGCTCTGCTCCGGTGTTCGAATCTTATAGCTTTTTGGACCCATCTTTCCCACCTAAACACCATTTTTAACCACGCTGCTCGCACGCTCGCCGCTGATCCGTGGCTTCAGAAACAGATCGCGCTCGACCCGCAGTTAAACAACACTTCAAGGCTGTAGAATCTCCCCGAGTGTTCAAGCCGGCTCGAAGTGACGAATGCGTGCCGTGAGGCCCTGGCTTGCGGCAACTATTCCTACTTTGGCTCACTGAGCACGGCCGACGTGTCTCGTGGTTGTTTCACGGCCTTCGAGTTATTGATTGCATTCCCTTCGCGTTTCTTCTTCACAGCGGTACAGGACGGGCGTCCTCTGTATCTCGGCAAAATTGAGCGTACAAAAACAGGCCAGTACAATCGTTTATCGCAGAACTCTCATCACAATACCTTTGTGCCAACCCCGTTACATATGTACATGGTTATGTTTCTTTCTGCTGATTGCGCCATCGCCGGCAAATACATCCCTGCCTGGTTCTTCTCCACCCGGAACTTCATACCTCCTTCCTAGTGCAGCCGTGATTTTTGATCAAGCGTAACCTGCCAACTGTTCAATGTACTGGTTACGAAAGGTCGTTGCTGCTGATAGCTGCACGAGTGTTGCTCCATTTCCTGCTGTGATACCCAGTGTTAGCTTCGGAACTTTTTGACATTAATCTCTTTGCCTCATCAAGCATTATTTGGACGACAGCTAGTTTCCCTCATCGAAGCAAGTCATGGCACCCGATTCGCATTTTGTGTTCATGGTTTCCCATTCTGCTACCGCGGCTAGGAGCGAGTGCGGCTCTGTAATTGCTTCGTGTTCTTGTGCCCCGGCGCCGAAGCGAAGCGAATGTATCTTGTAAATATACTATATACCCAAGTGGTGGGTTGCCTCCGATCGTCCCGGGTGATCCGTATCACTTGGGCCGCGGAGCTACCAACCGACCGATCGGCATCGGTCGGGATCGCGTATCGTTATTGTCTCCCACATTCATCGCACTTCCCGCATTTCTTGATTGAATATCGTACTCGGTGCAAAATCGAATCCACGCTTGCCGCTGGTTTCCGTCGGGAATTGGGGGAGGAGAAGACTGTCAATTCCTTCGTGAGACAAAATCAATAAATACACACACTCAATAATGCATTCAGTTGGCAGTCGAAACGTTCTCGAACTAGAATTACCCCTTTTGGACATGGCGGCCGTAACTCCCTAAACGGGGGCCCATAAAGTCCTTTGATAAGAACTGAAATAATCATTGTTGGCAACAGTGAAATGAGGTCGGTGGGAGCTGTGGCTCTGTATTGGTGTCGAACATGCTTGAAAAACGCAAAGATGCAGCTCTTGTTCATTGACTATGCGTCAAGTTCGTAGGTCACAGTCACGCAGTGATCGCCCAAGGCCTTGGCAATTTTTCGGCCGGAAGTTCCGCCCTTAAGCCTTAGAGCATCCCGTGTATATCATCCTTAACCCCTCTCAAAACCAGGATGCGCAAGATTTAGCCGCCATTGATTCTTCAAGCCACTCACTGCATTCAGCGGCCAACTAGCCCAAATGGGCATAGCCAGCCCATGACCTAGCCAGACGCGTAGCGAGGCAGAGCGAGGCCCCGAGAAGCTCCTGCCAAGGATTGTTCGAAAATTAAGCTTTTTGAGAGCGAAAATGGGCAATTTCCTTTTCCGTTCGTAAGCTTTTCGAGGCCAAAAATCGGCCAGCCTTGTCCGGATGTAAGCTTTTTGAGCCCAGATTTCAGGAAATTTCCAAAAATTTCCACCAAAGTTGTCGCCGACAGATCCCATCAATCGGCATCGTGTACCGGCACTGTTTGGCAGAATCAAGAACAGAAACTCACGGTGAAGATATCAAAGCCGAATACGAGTAAATAGGGCATTCCGTAGCGCAGACGGTCAAATTTTCATTTTTTTTTGCGCGATTTTAGGCGAAATTTACGATGCACGTGATGACCCCTGTCCGACTTAGCTTTTTGAGCCTCAAATCCACCTTTGGCGTAAGCTTTTTGAGGCCAAAAATCAGGATTCTTTCGGACAATCCTTGGCAGGAGCTTTCCGGGGCCTAGAGCGAGCGTAGCGGCAGCTAGCCTCAGCTACCAGCAGCTAGCCATCAGCTAGCAGCTAGCTGTCGGCTAACCGCACCTAGCAACTAACGCCTAGCCACAGCTCGCAAAAGCTACCGGCCATGTGGCGAGGTGGCCCTAGCCGTGTAGCCAGATCTAGCCAGACCTAGCCGAAGCATAGCCACAGCTAGACAGCGGCTAGCAGAAGCTAGCCGAGGCGTACGCTGCTGAATGCAGTGACTCAGATATTTTACCGCAAGGTTCTCCGCACGGGTCAGCTGCAATGGGCAACTGTCAACAGGTCATAAAGGCCCCAATTCATGTCGGACATCGGAACTCCGAATACCTCTCTTTCCCTTATTTTCTCAGATTCTCTCCTTTCCGCGCACCACGGGGAGTGAGTCACTGAATTACTATGTCAATGTTATGTGTAACGACTACTGACGCCTCGGAACAGATGGGTTGATGCTTTTTCTACCGCACAAAAGCGGCCCTATCCCACACACAGCAACGGGTTCCCGGTTCAGAAGGAGGGTTTAGGCCTCACAGAAGCATTCTGGACAGAGGCGAGATTAATGGACGTCGTTACATAAATCTATTCTGTCCGACTGAAAATATCCTCACACACTGTGTCATTGTCACTCAGCCTGCAGTGACCGCCCATAAGGCCTTAGGTGGAGGTCTCAAGATCCCCAAGGCCTTGGCTGATTTTTCCCACGCATCCAGGCGGTATCACAAACAATAAATTTAAGCTTTAAATCTACTGATATTCATCATCCGAGTCAATCTCAATGGCGCTGTCGTCGGGACGCGCATTTCGTCTGCCAGTGCCTTCATCAAGATCTCTTCCTCTTCTATGACCCCTGCAGATGGCTTGTCTGCCCCGCCGAACAATACATAGCGCGCATCGACGGAGAAGAAAAGATGACATCACTCTCTTTATAAAGTTAAGCGTCCGAAGCTGTATCTCCATTTGGAAACCTCTCTCACGTCTGCTGACAGGCATCGCTTATTTGTAAAGTGGGAGCAGGTGGGAGCCGGCGCCGGCGAGCGCTTGTAATGATATAAAATGACACAAGTTAGTGATATACACTGAATGCTCTAAGGCTTGGCCAAGGGCGGAACGCTGAGTGACAATGACACAGTGTGTGAGGATATTTTCAGTAATAGATTTATGTAATGACGTCCATTAATCTCGCCTCTGTCCAGAATGCTTCTGTGAGGCCTAAACCCTTCTTCTGAACCGGGAACCCGTTGCTGTGTGTGGGATGGGGCCGCTTTTGTGCGGTAGAAAAAGCATCAACCCATCTGTTCCGAGGCGTCAGTAGTCGTTACACATAACGTTGACATAGTAATTCGGTGACTCACTCCCCGTGGTGCGCGGAAAGGAGAATCTGAGAAAATAAGGGAAAGAGAGGTATTCGGAGTTCCGATGTCCGACATGAATTGGGGCCTTTATGACCTGTTGACAGTTGCCCATTGCAGCTGATCGGTGCGCAGAACCTTGCGGTAAAATATCTGAGTGGCTTGAAGAATCCATGGCGCCTAAATCTTGCGCATCCTGGTTTTGAGAGGGGTTAAGGAAGTCGGCTAGGGGCAGGTAATGACGCCGTTGAATGTGAGTGACTGAGCAGAGTCCTGGGTCTTGATGGTTGCGATCCCTTGCAGGACTTTTGATTGATGCAAGACTCGGAAATGGTGTTCAAGTATATCTCACACTTCAAGGGAGGGCCCCACAACGGTATTGACACAGAGCCAATCAAAGGTAAATGAAGCTTCAGAAGATGTTTGAGGCTTGGTTTATTGGACGGCAGTAGAAAAATTTCGCAGTCTTCGTGTTGTCCAGTTCGCCATGACCGGGCTTGAGGTGAGCAAGAACAAGTTCTAACGCTGATTGATTGAGGATACTGCGACCTTGAGGCAAAAACTGAACATGTAATATCGGGTGAGAACGAACAATGTGGAGGAAAGGTGGAACGATGATCGGAGAACGATCGAAAGAAGATCGGTATAACAGTAAGGTTCTTTTGAGCGGTTTTTCAGGGCCGGAAAGTAGGCCGCATGAATGGATCGCACGCAAGAAGCAGACTTGGCAGAGCTAAATCGTGATTTGGGTAGACGTCTAGAAATAAGCATGGGAGAAAAACTGACCGAAAGTGGTGGGCTCGGAGCCAACACTGAAAGAGATATGGCGGTTGAGAAAAAGATGTCAAGTCGAGGTGATCGCAAACATGCGCACACTGATACGAGGCATACACGAGGTATAAGACAGGGTTTCCCCACATCGCATCTCGCAATGCCTTCCACCACTGCGCTCGATACCCTTCTGGGTCTGAAAGAAGTCCTCAATCTCGCGATTGACGCCGTTTCTGAAGAATGGAAAGCTCATGGGTTCCCTGCGAGTCTGCAGGATCCCTTTTCTTCAATCAGGGAGGATTCTCTGCCCACTCCACGACTGTACGAGGCCACGAAGCGCGCTCTCGGTGCCGCAGACATGCTTCAGGCCCTTCTCAGGTGATGCGAAATCATTACTCTCGTCAATCTGCGAGGCCAACATCTCTTTCAAAGAGATCCTCGCGATCAGCTGATGGCTTGCGCCGCGCCGGTAATTCTGCAAGTCATTCTATTGCTGCTTCGCTGACTCGGAACCAGTATTTCGAGAGCCGGGCATTGCATGCGGCATCTGCCGCGCGTATACCTGATATCCTTCATCAAGCATGGCTCGAAGGCAAATCCGACGGCCTCACAGCTGAGGAATTATCGCAGAAAACCGGATACGAGAAGAATAAATGCGGTGCGAATACCCTCTGTATTGGGTGCATTCAATATAACCTGTAATCAAACCGCGCCTTGGCCAACTACATCGATCGCCCCCAAACCACTCCTCCCTAACTACGGCCAACCACAGCGCTTCATCCATTGCCGCGACTTGAACATGATGAATCTGATGTAAGTGTGCCTCGTAAGCGCAAGTACTTGCCAAGATATCAACCTTTTCCTTCGCTAGTAACGGCACCGAGCGGACAGTGTCTGAAATGACCCACGTTATCGAGAGCGCAGGACTCGTGGTCGAGAAGATTTGGGAATGTCGAGGCGCGGTGCACATCACTGAATATGTGCTGCCAGCTGGCGTCTCAGCCTGAAAGCGTCTGTTACATTCCATACAAGACTACTGAAATCATGTACATTATTTTGAACGCCGCTGGACTCTAGCGTCCGGCTCACGACTGTCTCAATCTGCTGACTTGGCTTGGGATAAATAAAATACTCGACCCCTTCGAGTTCATTTCACCCCGAGTTTTGATTGCCGCTTCGGCAACCCTTCCAAATATCCATCGTCAAACCCAGCGCAGCGATCCCCGCTGCACCTACGAAGCACCCAGTTCTGACTCTCCCGAACGATATCGTATCCGAGATCTTCATCACGCACTTTCTTCTCTTCCTGCACCGATCCCCGCACCTCCCTCTTCCACAATCTTGGCCCAGATATACCGCAAATGGAGAGACATCGCCCTCTCGAACCCCGCGTTTTGGAAAGAATCTATATGAAGTTTGATTGATCAATCCGTGTCTCAAGGGATAATCTGATCATTTTGATCTGTTTAAACAGAACAGCGTTCCGAAACTTTTTTCGGCGTTGAATGTAGGTGCGGCCGTGTGCTTGGCGTGGGAACTTGCAATCAATTAGTGATTGGATGTTTTGAGCCCTCTTCAAACCGTGATTAAACAAGATTGAACGGCGTTCTTTGCGGGACAAAAAGATCCCACATACAAGACCTCCATGAGCCACTAAATTCCATGTCAACAGCTCTACGCCCACTACACCAAACTGCCGCTTAAATCGAGTACAATTTAACCAATGACGTACTGACAGTACTTTCGGCCTGAATTTGCGCTCAAAGAGCTCAAAGTCCGTCTATTCAGTGGTGTGGGGACGGGAGAGACTTCTAGCAATTTTCAATTCTATCATGAAGTTTTGTGGAAACTCTTTGACTTTTCCTAGATGTGTACAATGGTTGAATATAAGATATTGCCAGGCCAATGGAAAAATCCCGCATCTGTTTCAAAGGAGTTTTTAATTTTTTAAAGCCTTGTCTTAGGTAATCCTAAGGAATGTTGATCTGATCCGTTCAATCGAAGATTTTCAATGGCTTTTCCTTAGGCAGTTAGTGTACCTACACCTTTTAAGGAGTGATCCAAGAAATTGAATCTGATCCTGCCAACCACCGAATCTAATCATGCCAACCACCCGAAACTTATTCAGAGCCAATGTGGTACTCAGAGCGCACCATTCCATTACCATCAAGTGGACCTGAGGGTTTTCGACTAAAAAAAGTAATCACCGCGTGGTTGGATTGTGAACTTTTTGATGTCTACAATCTGCAACTTGACTCAGTTGGTAATGTCGCTTCCTGCTCATCTCTTCGTGTGAGTTCGAACCCCACAGGAATGATTCATATTTTTGATCCGCAACCACCACCATGTCAGGCAACTAGCCACCGCCGGACTTGCGTCTCGCGCAACCGCGTCGAACACATCCTCCTCAGCCTCAACCTCCGCTCTCCATCCTGCGAATCCTCTCCAGTAAAGACCAAAGATCCCCGTGCCTTAATTGCTGCAGTGCGTGGCCACCTCTCCCAAGCTAAAGCCGCTAAGAACCCTACAGCCGGAATCTATGCTAGCTGCTTCTCCTGCCTCGACTACCCATTGGTGGGTAGCTCGCATTTGGCGGGTCTCTGTGAGACTCACAGATACAAGAGGGATAGATCTATAGACCAATTTTTTTTAGTGCTTTCATCCAGCAAGCATGACCTGGCACTGTATAGCAAGATTTTATGCCAGCCTACCCTCGGTGAGAGAATCTCCCCAAATCTCACTCAAATTGTGTGCCCTCAACAACGTCTGGACTATTCGGTACCTCTACGGATACTCCTGGAGACTGTGACTGCCCTCCAAACGCGTCGGTGAAGTGGTCAAGCTGTCCAGAATTACCTATTTTGGCCGAGGATCAAGTGAGCGGATCTGACTCATTTCTCATTCAAATTCCATGTTATCAATGCCTATTGCCACTTTACAACCTAACTAATCATTTTAAGTGTGCCCTTTGCTCGCCCCTGCACCGAACGCGTTGCCGTTGCCGCATCAACATTACCTGATTTCGCTTCAGCAGAACCTGAAGTGAGTGTTTCGCTTGTTTTGCACTCAAATACCATGTTTCACGATGGCTTGCGGAGGATCCTCCTATGTGGTCTATAACACCTGCCAGCTTACTCGAGCGCTGAACGCGTCGCCGTCATCACAGAATAGAGAGCTTGCGCAAAAGCCGCACAAGCCGCATGCTAGACTCGTAACCAGTCTGCCTACGCCGTTCTAACAAGGTGTTGCCATAGGCAGACTGGTACTTCTCGGGCTGTGCCAAAGGGCTGAGGCGGAGTTTGAATTTTTTGAGCACAAATTGGGTGGCTGTGTATTTCCATCAATTCTCGATGAAATTCGACTTCCAATACATATTTCTCAGGGACTTTCGGGAAATTCTGAAGAGACAGAATTTACAGCCGATGTCAGTACCGAGGGCGCAGATCGAAAATTTTCTGTTTTGGGATGTTTCCAAAGAATTCCCTATATCTCTGTCAGTTCTTCACCGATTCACATAAAAACTAAATAGATCTACTCAGCTAATTCATGCACAATTAGAGTTACTCTGGGAGCAGATTCAGATCCAGAACTGATGGCGGATTTGGATTTGATGTTGTTACATAACTCAGTTCGCCGATGATGCCGATACCTGATGGCAGTGATTACACAACTCAACTTCATGTTTTCACCTCTTATTCCTTCCTTTCTTGCCCCCAGACCTTATGTGACGGGTACATTTAATATTTATCTACAGTAACTGAAAGATACTAAGGGTTCCAGTCAAAGGCAGGCATTTAGAAAGAATTGCCGCTCCATCAAACTCAGTGATGGTGAGAGAATGTGTGCATTTTGGCCTTATCTGGCTCACAGAGCACTCTGAAACAGTATTTTGAAATTCTATAAGTCTTGTTTAGTACTCCAGATGCCTTACAGCTAATTGCAGTACCGAAGGCGCAGATCGAATATCTGCTGTTTTGGGACATTTTCAAAGAATTCCCGGTATCCCAGTGAGTTCTACACCGATTCCCTTGAAACCGAGATAGAAATACTCGGCTAATTCGTGCGCAATTATTGATAGAAAGGAAGTTGCAAAAATATTCTATATTTAGCGAGCTGGGTTTGAGGGGTCATTTTTGGGGTCAATTCAATCTGCCGGTATCTAGGCATGTTGAAATGCCCTAGATTTTTGTGAGAGATGGCTTCTATCAATATTGAAAGGTGTGATTCCCAAAATTCTAGGTCACTGGGAAATGTTCTCACCATGCTAGACGGTATTCAGTGCAAAAACAGCCCCAAAACAGAAATTACCTAATACATAATATTTTCGCAAGTTCCTCTCTATCACTAATTGTGCATGAATTAGCTGAGTAGATCTATTTAGTTTTTATGTGAATAGGTGAAGAACTGACAGAGATATAGGGAATTCTTTGGAAACATCCCAAAACAGAATATTTTCGATCCGCGCCCTCGGTACTGACATCGGCTGTAAGGGCAGAAGCACTTGAATCCACGTTGTCTTTGGAATTTTTGAACCTGAGCTGAATTGAATCTGGAACAAGGGAAAAGGAAAATGATTCAAACTCCGCTCCAGCCCTTTGGTGCAGCCCGAGAAGTACCAGTCTGCCTACGGCAACAAGCCCGCCTTGTTAGAATGGCGTACATAGGCAGACTGATTATGAGTCTAGCTGCATGCGGCTTTTGGGCATTGCGCGAAGCCGCGTGCGGAAATCAAATTTGAGGATACTGAGAAACCAAGTCGATGGAAAGGTAGTTGGATCCAAGGACAAGTACAGGTGAGTGAAGAAATCTCATTTGTGCCTCAACTGCTGTGTGCAAGACGTGAAAAGTGTGGGAAGTTTGAGTGGAGCTGGAGTGATGGCCGGAAAAACGGCTCCCCAAGGTTGCGCATCGACCAGATACCCATTTGGATGAATGCAATACAGCGTCACGGAGACTGGAGGGAGCACTGAGCTCACAAAAACATAGAAGGAACACGGCAAAACCCTTGTAATTTTGCGCAATGCCCAAAAGCCGCATGTGGCTCGTGCGGCTTTTGCGCAAGCTCTCTAATTGCCAAATTTGGCCTGGAGTAGAAGTGAGTTATCATTCATTTCTTCCCCAACTCAACCATTGTCAACGACGAACGGCCATCGTAGGACCCTTCTAAGAATCATCTGGTGTACCCCTACTGCACCTACCCTAGACCCGTCACCCTCGCCGCCCGTAAATAGCCATTTTAATCTGAGAAGGCAGTGAGTGTATACCCAATTTTCACACAAATATGATGTTCTCAAAGGACGTACTACGACAATAGGACTGGTGTGCACTTGATGAACATCCTGCAGCCAGCTTGCTGCTGGTACCATCTAAACGATGCTCCCGTCAGCTCCACTGACTGTCAACAATGACGGGGTCTCGAGTGCAAGAAGCGGCCAGGGCGACGAGCGGCGAGATGTTACTTGGTCTGTTTCTCAGCGGGAATATATTTCGTGTAATGTTTCCAAGTACGAGTTAGGGCTGCCACCCGTGTCCGTCACGGGCACGGCCATGGAAGCAACGGGGTTTTGACGGCACGGGCCGTCTCAAAACGGCCCGTCGAGTGGTTCAAAAAAATCTTGACGGGACGGCACAGTCAACGGCACGGCCGTGACGGGTCCACGGCCCTGTAATATTTTCTAGAGGTCTGTATTTCATTAGAGCATAATTATATGACCGCTATGAGGTGTGTATAAACTCTATTCAGCCTTTGGAGCCTGGTTGGCGAAGCTATAATCAATGTCTGTTGACTCACTGGAGACTCTGCACCTCCTTGTCTTCCCAATGGCCCTAAAGTGGAGTTCAAAGGACTCGGAAATTAATTGTGCAATCAGAAATCTGAATACGATGTGAGGAATGAGTAAAAAACAGGACAAAATTGTGGAGGAAACCATGTTGAAACTCGGCTATCATATCCGGCATGTGCCGGCATCAGCGCAACTTGGCTGTAACTTGCAGTTATAAGGTAGCGGACAGACAAATACGGTTGCCCCACGTGATTTAGCCTTATTGAGAAGATTTCCCTAGATTCCCCAAAATCGACCTCTACTCAGACTCAAATAAAAATTCTGGCTCCACAGTTTTGTTTGGATTGTTTGGGTCTACACACTCGTGGTTAAAGCTTGATTAAAAGTGGGGAACTGAAGGACTAGTTCCAAAATGATCAGAAATTGATGGTATTGTCGGGCCACATCAATTCTAGAACTCGTCCTTCATTTATGTACTAAAATTTCTCAAAATATTTGGGAACAAAGTTCCAATACAACCACACAGAACTGTGGGGCCGGATTTTTTGTTTTCAATGTGCCAGCCCCGAATCGCTCCTTTGGGGCAGTCACGTGGGGCAACCGTACTTGTCTGTCCGCTACCTTACCACATGGTAAATTACTGTTGGAGAAGGATTTCATGAGCGCCTAAGAGCACTAAAGAGCCTCAATGATTAAGATCAGACCCGTCAGATGCATTTGAAAACTTCCCGTTCAACGGCCGTCACGGCCGTATTTCAACGGGCCGTGGTGGTGAACAGCCGTGCCGTACCCGTGCCGTGGAAAGTCCCAAAAAATGGCCAACGGAACGGGCACGGGCGACAGCCCTACGAGTCATTTAGAAGTTACAAATTTTCTTCAAACACATTACAGCGGTCTAGCTATAACAATTACATCCAAACACCACCTCATTCCATCCGGTCATCTTGCCAACATCGGCTTTCTTCTGCAGATAATCAACAAAGGAGCGAGCGGTGGGGTGAAGTTTCCCATTGCCGTCACGAGCCATTTCATAGTGCTCCCGAATGAAGCGCAATGCAAGGTCTGTAGTCCAGTTGCGCTTGCCTTCCAGCTTCAAAACTAGGTCCACGACCTTCTTCCGACGGGAACGTTCCGTCTTTACGGGACGCTGATTCCGACGTCATGATGGACCCCACCCCTCCTTTGACTCACGGGTCGAAAGGAAGCCATTGAGGTCCGAGGTCCATCACAAATGTCCGTGATCTTCGACGCCAGCTGGTACTCATGGAAAGGAAGGTAAGTGTTGGATTTGGAGCACGAGCTAAGCCACTCCCATCGATGGCGACGGAGACGAGCATCACCATATTCATTGGCCATTGTCTGCCACAGAACGACCTGAGCCTCGGATGGGGCAAGTCTGACCCCAGCTGGAGGTTGCGGAGCTGCGGGAGCTGGTATTGGCATGGTCATTGCGACTGGTGGCACGAGTAGGCGCCGATGGAATAGTTGTTGACGCTGTTACAGTGGGAATAAGTGTTATCGTTGTAGGTGTAGGTGTGGCAGCGGCGGAGGTGGGAGCAGGAGAGGAGCCCGATGAGTCGTGAGAACCTCGGACGTATGCAATTGCAGCCAATTGCTCAGACGAAAACTATCGAGGTTATCAGAGGATAAGCTAAGTGGTCGATACGGACCCGTGAAGAAAAAGGAAAGAGAACGCGCACGGAACTCTTTTGTTATGGGACTAGGAGTTCCGTCTGGGGGGACGAGCTGTACTCATCAAGGAGGCACCGATTCAGTGCTCTGCCGCTACTGTGTACCTCGTGCAGTTCGGAACTCCTGCCGCTGTGGACACTATTATCCACGATCTGGGTATCAGATTAACCTGCAACGGATCGGGTGATTTCAACTTTGATTTCGTACATCCCGCACGTCCTGATACTCAGCTGGTTTGTTATTACTTATCGCAGAATCCTGGAGTCCTCGTGGTCTGTATTCCGGCCCTGGAAACGAGCGAAGACTGCGGGAATACTATCGCGGATTTCTACCTTGGATATTTTACGCAGGCTACCTTTACTTTTTCGCCCATTCAATAGCATTGGTGCCCGGATGTGTTCCATCGTTTTCCCGGAGACTCCAAGGAGACTCGGAGAATCTATATCTCAGGCAATTTGAATCGCGTGATGCACGCGGCGAACCGGTCGCAGAACAAATGTACATATCTTCGTGGCACGTATCGGACCCGCTCGTAGAGTGAGGAGGGCACCGGTAAATAACAGACTCCAAGGGGTCGCGGATACCGTCTAATTTGACTGAATTTCAGAGGAGAGGTAGTCACGAACCTGAATCTTATCACCCCCTGGCTGCGCAACAGCCCTCACCGCCAGCGTCTATTCACACCACCACGACACTGTGCTGAGGCCTCCCATAGACAGAGGGCTTGAAAAGGGCGACACGCGTAATTTGATAAAGAGAGTTTGATAAAGAGGGTAACAAGGAGGAAAGCGAATGCTATGGAATGTTTAGAACGTATGGCGGCCAAGTTGGATCACGATATAAAAAAGGTCCATTGTATACACATTTGACACCAACAGAGCAATGGAATGTGAATCGGCCCAGTAATTTTGCACCAATCCTAGACTCCAACCTCATGTTCGGTCGGGAGGACTGGAAAACCAGGGGAAAAGAAAGAAAGACAAAAGAAAACAGAGCGAGAGAAGCTGCGTACGTGGTTTCACGGGCTCAAACCGCAAGAGCAGCTCCCCTGCTGCCTGTCGCACTTCCACCAACCTTTGCGATACATAGCTTCCCGCGGGCCCATGCAGGGGATACCAATGCCTCCACCGCGCGGGCCAAAGAAAGCCTCATCGGAGGCGCCGTATCGCGTGAGCACACCCGCGATGCTGCACCAACGGAAGTACTCATACCAGCGGCAATGACGATGTCACTGGCGCTTCAGTGCTGATATTTTCAACGCCGTATTATCCGCAGCGCTGACTCGTTGGTAATGGTGCAGGCCATGGCTGCGTTGCGGAAAATCTGCCGCGAATCACAGTGATAATGTTTGTGAAGCAAGCGGAAATACAAGCTACTACAGGAGTCTCGAAATCGAGCGCGAGGGAACTGAGAAACATCAGAAGAGTCTAAAATCCATATCAGAACTTCGCGTAGCCAAAAAGGGTGTCGTCATGCTAATGGCGATATCGCAGAGCGAGAGCGGTCGAAGTTGCCAGCGAAGCGGAAGCGTATGGCCTAGGACAACACAGTCAAATCCCATAATACATTAGTTCCGATACGCATACGTATCAAGGTCCATAGCACTTGATTTGGGCAATGGCCGGCGATGACGGATCCAGAATTCGGTATGCGAGGATCGTGCTGTGTTCGCCCTCGTCCGAGACGGCGGGCGCAAGCTGATAATAGTCCTCGCCAGTGCACACAATGAGGGCCGAGTCAAGATGGGAAGTAAAGTCTTCGATCGCCGTCTTGATGTATTCTTCTCGTCTTCGTCCAGCATGAGCAGAGGAGATGATCAGGACGCGGAGAACAGGAAGCAGGGCAGCGGTATTGAGAAGAAGGGTCTACGTTCACGGTTAGGAGTAGGCGTATTTTTGGAGATAATGGATACGTACCACGGCATTCATGGCTGGCTCGACATCCACCGCATCCCGGGCGTTGACGCTCATATGAAGTTTCTCCAGCTTCCGCAGTTGCAAAATCGCATTGGCGTTGTCCATTCTGAAACTCCACTGACCCTCATAGCATGCCGGGCAACTGAGCTCGACGAGTGACTTAGTGTGCTGTGCGAGAACGTCGCCGAAAAATGCATCTGCGAGAGCATCACTTTTGTGTCGGTCGCCCTGCGACCTGTCCAAGGTTAATCGCTCTATGCCGGAATACGAGGAGAGATATGCGAGGAGGTCAGGGGTGACGGTAGTCGTGCTGAGTTCCTTGAGATGAATGCGCGCGTTCTCGTTTGGCCGCAGCATAGTCGCGCGCAGCATCGTCCAAACTTTCGACCAGTCATGGTAGCCGGATAGATGTATAGAAGTAAGATTGTGGCCCCGTCCGACCACCTGGCATATTTCATCCATCGGCACTGCTCGCCAGTCAGAACACTCGATTTTCAATTTGGATAGGCGCGGAAGAGGAGCGAACTGAAGGCGAGCACCGCCTTGCACGTTCACCTGCAGATCGGAAAGTAGAGGTAGTGTATTGAGTGAATCGCATATGGCTTCTCGGAACCAATCAGGATCGGTCCCTCGCGCATTCCATCTGCGAAACATTAAAAAAATCA
Organism: Mycena leptocephala; assembly: GCA_029378395.1. Classification (NCBI taxonomy): domain Eukaryota; kingdom Fungi; phylum Basidiomycota; class Agaricomycetes; order Agaricales; family Mycenaceae; genus Mycena; species Mycena leptocephala. The sequence continues at coordinate 113,739 of JARJLF010000728.1, read as the reverse complement.
GCATACATACGCGTACCTCCGAGCTGAAACACGTTACACGACGGTTTGGGTATTCTGCATCGACGCGAGTGCTGTGACGAGGAGATTGGGCAGCTCAGTACTGGAAGGATACCACTTCGGTGCCACAGCTTCCCCCTTTTCCGCTTTACCTCCTGGCATGATATGGACCGTTCTGGCATGGTGAGACCACCCTATTTGGCCCGCCGCAAGTCGTTCGATGATATTGAGACCATTCTCTGCGCGTATCCTGTCGCCCCTCAAGACAAACAAGGTGTAGAAGAGAGGATCGATGGCAAGACCTAATTCCTTGCATACAGCGCGAAGATTCATCTGGTCACAGTTGGGGAGCTGCCGGCGCATTCAGTCAACGAGGTGAAAGCGGTCAAAGTCACAAACCTGGCCGCCAATCTCTTGCAGGATCTCCACGCATAGGTACGGAAGCATGACAATGAGAGAAAGGCGAGGCCACTGTGCGTCACGTGGGAGACCAATGCAGTGCATCAGCCAAGCATCAGTCGCCTAATACAAACAAACTTCTCCCACGGTTACAGTCAGTTCTTACTGTAAAGATGGCAGTGGGATGAGGCAAAGAATGAATAACCATCAACTACGACAGGGGCCGAGAACATAGTAGGGATGACATAATACCACTGTCTCAACACTTACAAGACTCGTAAATATTGAATACTGTAGTATTTCGTTCAAATCGACAGTCACGCGTCACGCACCCCCCTGTCGATATCGAAATTTGGCAAGGGTCACGCATCACGCGGCCGTTTGTCGAACCTCCCGAGCATCACACACGGTTCAAAATTGCCTGTAAGACCCCAAAAAGCCAAAATTTTCGATTCGATGTCGAAAATTTCGTTGGTGTCACGCCAAATTTTGGCTGTTGTCGAAATGTCGAATTGATTTTTTGGGTCACGCGTCACACCCAGTGTCGATTTGAACGAAATACTACAGTAATTCCAAGCTACATAATCAGAACGACCAAGTAACGCCAGAAAGTGTCGTCTGGTTCGCGTTGTCCTCGAGCTGCTGGAAAGCAAATGGACTGAGATAGATATCCTGACCCTCGTTGCACCCGTCGCAGGTGAGGAACCCACTGAACACCGCGGGGACGGATTTTCCGTTGTCTATGCAAAGATTTCAGCACAAGAGGGAGGAACAGTGTGCCTAGGGAGCGTACAAGTAATGGTTATCTCAGGGCCTTGGCAGCATTGATGACTGCCAACCAGCGCCGGAGGAATGTATGCAGCCGAGGGGCCGTTGAAGGGCGGGCACGGGCAGCTGACGTAGCCCACGTTGAATTCGGCCAACGTTGCTGCAGTGTGGTGAGCATACATATAGGCTGCAGAGAAGCTTAGATACCAGTGCCTTCGAAAGCATTGGCGCGCCCCATGATGGTGGCGGCGCAAACAGCAGTGAGGAGGGAGATGAGGAAGAACATGCTACGACCGGAGTGGGTTGAAACGTCGTAGCGCTACCTAAGCTGTTTATATAGTCCACTAATGTCGGACCGAATGGAGAAATCTACCCGCAACTGAAAGCGACGAGTAAGCAGACCCTAGCGGGCCAGCGCTCCCTTGAATGCCGTCCATTCTCGCGGAGGAACAGTAATAGATGCTAGATCTGACTCTTACCAGGCTCCATTTCTCCAGGAACGTGGAACACGGCCCACAATGATTGAACTTTGAGTGTGCTGCATACAGATCGGAAAGTTTGCACATTGGAAAAGGCAGGAGATTGTCTTGTATCACTCTCTTCACTCTCCGAGAGTCCTAGTAGCTTCTTTATTCGTCCTCTACAGTCGACAAAAATACGCCGCGCTAAGACTACGTCAAGCACCAAGTGAAACAGTCCATAGAAAACCGGACCTCGGGCGTTGATGACAGATGTATTCTCCCCACTCCCGCAGACTGCAACCAGGCACGTCGTTTCGGCCAATGCGCGGCATCGGTGTTAGGACGGGAATTCATTTGTAGCCCCACAGAGAAATTGTTCCGCGTTCAGTTCGTAGATTATGCAAGGTTTGAGTATACTCAAATGGGTCGAACGTGTTTTGTGATACGCCAGTCCGGCGCCAGTTGCGGCTTTGAGTAGTTTTCCCGAAGTTACGCCGATGAGACAAACATCTCCTACACCAAGTTGAGCCTTCGGTTCGCTCCGGCACTGGGACAGCGTTGGTGAGATGAAATCGTAATATATTTAAATTTTCATGTATTTTACAGCACACAGTCTGTACGCCGCCGGCGAAAAAGCCTGCCACAGCAAGTGTGGAGCGAAGGATCGAAGGATACAGAAATTGTCCTGGAAAAATGCAGAAGGGCTCCGTGGTTGCAAGTTGAGAGCTTAACACCACTACACATCTGAGAATGTTGACATGAATTGCATGTACTTGCTGATTGGATTGCGAAATGGACAGTGGGAGAGCGCAAGGAGAACATTTAAACGGTTGTTGAACACCAAGTTCGACCAGAGGCTATAAATATTTCATGAAGTGTTGAATAAAAATGACAAATAGCGATCCTGAGGGTTTAGCGGGGAAGTTTCGACGCCGTGCAGGACGGAATTGTGATAATAACGAGGCTCGCGTCGACAAAGGGGAAAAAATCACGACACTGAGCAGAGAAGAAAGCAGTGGTATTTTGGAACTTGTGGTTTGGAGTATCTTGAGGCAAAAATATTGAAAGAATCCGAGTTGGAAGAGAAACCAAGTGTTTTGAGGGATAGCGACGGTTCACTGACAGGAAGGCACCAGAGACGATCCGGATATCAGTTGCAACCACTGTGTTTGAACAATAAAAGCCAGCCGCAGCCAAAAAAAATGTTAGGGAGTGGAGGGAGGATCATCAGAAAAGACGGGAATCTGCCTGGGGAGAAAGCTCGGGTTGTACGTGGCCGCAGCTTTGTTGACTGACAAAAATCTGGCGGCGCAGTCTACTGCGACAAATTGCGTCAGCCTTAGCGCTGTGCTGGATACTTATTTGGCCATGTGAGAAATGTTAGATGGATACCCCCCCCTGGCGTTAGATAACAAGGGTATGTAAATTACAGGGTTTCTAACATGACGTAAGCGTAGTTTCCATTTTTTTCTCCGCCATTTTCAGCTTGTTTTGGGTCAAAAACGGGCGAGGAATTTTAGTATCACTGCCAACGACCCTGGGCACGATGGAATTTCAACCCGAGTGCTGCAGGACCGGTACCGGTCACTTTTCACTGACCAAAATAAGCGGCCCGGCTTCCCCAAGCATACCCTTCCTCACATCTAAATAACATGCATTTGAGAGCCTCCAATGTGAGAAATGTAATTAACATGTTAATAACACTGTGAGAAAGGTGATGTTATTTAACACAGACTTTCCTACACAGCGTTAGTCTGCCTGCGGTTCACATTGCGGATAGGTCAGCTGGCCGATTCTATTCCAATGGGATGGAAAGCTATTGAATCTCGTCTGAATTGGTTAGAGAGCCATAGGTGTCCAAATGGGGCATCAAGAACAGTTTGCGACAAACGGGGATGACAGTTGAACACGAGACGGGCCGCGGTGGGAGCAAAAGTCAGTATGCAAGGAGTTAAAGATAGAGGTTCCACAGACAGGGGGCATGGCCCACCACTTAAAACTCATAAGCCGCCACTTATGAACGGCATGTAGCTCACAGGTAGCCCGCTTATTGATCGCAAGCCTCGTGTTTGCGGGGGATTAAATATACTTGCGTGGTCCAAATGTCTGAACAACAAGTTTACTGAAGACAAACAAGTAGGTGGTTATCCTTACATATAACTACAGTATGCCAACGGAGCACACACCATTCCAGGAGGTCATACTACTCAAGTGTACTGTGGTCTGGCTGGCTGTTTCTATGGCAGGATGGGCAGATGTAACCCAGTGGGACCTGGGTTGAGTTCTCTCTCTCCAGGTATAATTCCCTGCCCTCCACCAGTCCACAGTAAACGATTGTAATAGTGTCCATTTGCAGAATGCATGCACAAGAAACCACAAATCGGTGTGTTCAACTTCCTGGGAAGGTCCACTGCCAACCTTAAACATCTGGGATGGAATCAAGAGCCAGTCTGAGAACGATCGGGCCAGCCGAGAATATTTGAGACCATCGAGCGGAAACTCGGAAGGGAAAGCAGTCGAGAAAACTGTTCTTGGTTGTTCCTGCATACGAGACCATCGAGCAGAAACTCGGAAGAGAAAGCAGTCGAGAAAACTGTTCTTGGTTGTTCCTGCACACGAGACCATCGAGCGGAAACTCGGAAGAGAAAGCAGTCGAGAGAACCGTTCTTCGTCGTTCCTGCACACAAGACCATTGAGCGGAAACTCGGAACAGAAAGCAGTCAAGAGAACCATTCTTCGTCATTCCAGCACATGAGACCATCGAGCGGAAACTCGGAAGAGAAAGCAGTCGAGAGAACCGTTCTTCGTCATTCCTTCACACAAAGACCATCCAACAGCGATTCACAGAGGGACTAGTCGAGATAAACATGCCGTAGTCAAGCACCAAGCGAGCACGCCAAGCCGAACACAAGATCACTGATTTTGGGGATACGATCAAATACTCCGTGCACATCAGGACCAGAGACGAGCGGGATCAAGCAGATCAAATGTGTCGCCTATTGCCCACAAAAGAGCAGAGTGCGAAACCAACCAAGTACAGTCAGATAGTTCACAGTGCATGAGGTCATAATGCATTGGATTGATTTGGTGTTCCACCAACTCGGTAGGCTGGTTTTATGCATTCTCCTCACAACGCATAATGCATAGAGTTTGGGCTCAGATTTATGCATTTTTGGGGGAAATGATGCACTATTTTCGGGACAAATAGGGTGATTCTCTACCTAAATTTTCTTTTTTTACCCAAAGAATCCACCATCACCTTCTTTAGGATGAAATTCATTCTACTCGGCTCTTTTTGTCAAGATTTTTGCCATTTTGAGATGATTATGAAAAATTGGTACTATTGGATAATTTCTTTCAACAAATGAAACTTGCATATCAACCATTCATCGTGCATCTGATGGACTTACACATGCATTTATATACCGATTCACACAGGGGGCATGCCCCACCGCTTAAATTCCATAAGCCGCAGATGCTTATGAACGGCGGTTTGCTCGCGGTTTGATGGCTCGGAGAAATTGCCGCGTGTTTCCCTCGTGTGCATGTGTAATGCACATTGATGTGTCGTGGGTTCAAACCTGCATAGCAGCATTCTTTTTAAATATCACCTTTCATTTGCTGGCAGACTCAGAAGTACACAAGGAATGTTGGCTACACCTCTAAAAATTACCAAACTTTATGTAGACATATATCTGTCTGCATTGTTGAATTTATTTCAGGTGTGTTAGGTACACAGCAAATATTCCTTTATTCAATGCAATCCATGGAGCTTAGAATATCTTCTTTGGCTCCTTGGAACACAGCCAGTATCTTGAAAAGTATAAGACTTCAGAGGGATACAGGCAAAATTCCTCTACCAAATGTTTGCAGTCTTTGAGGCGGAACTAATGGTATACTGCCAGATGGAACATAGTGATGTGCATCAGCCCGCTCTGCAGACGGATACACACCGAGCGGAGACGGAAGCGGAAGCTGTGCATACTCTCACGGTTGACATTACTAATCATATTTCCATTTCCGTTCCCGCTCCCGCTCCTCGTTGCCCGCTCCATATGGCGTCTACCATATCCAGCGAGCGGGATTCTCATGACCCATTGTAAAGGCAGTGCCCCCTGCTCCTCGTTGCCCGCTCCATGTGGCGCCGACCGTATCTGGCGAGCGGTGTGATGCGGACTGCGGTTTCTTGACTGTCAGACGAATGTTACGTCTGTGGGTACAGTACTGCAGAAAAGGTATCGTCCTCTAGGGGGAAATTTGTGTAGCAAGTGTCGGGTGGTTTTTATTCCTCCGAAGTACGATGGGTTAAGTTTACAAGGGATAGATCTTTAGATGGGTGGGCAGGATCTGTTATTTTTACAGGCTTTCAGCACGGAGCACTGAGAAGCCTTAGTGCGCTGGGGGATACGGAGTTCGTTCCCTTTCAGCCTTCCGGGGTCCGATAACTCGGTTGTGTATCCTATACAGGCTCCTATCGAGGGAGGACGGAAAGAGTCGCGTTACTTCCTCCGGGTGTTTGCTCTGTGCAGTGGGTAGGATTTTCTGAGCTGCGGTTTTATTTCTCCGTTGTGATCTTCTTCTCCGTTTAATGTGCGGGACCTCGGGGCCTGTTTCGAATGTCCTAGCCTAAACTCCGCTATTCCCTTCCTTTGGGACCCCTTTCTTTATGTCTCCGCTTGAACCTCGAGGCGAGATATTCGCTGACGAGGTGACCGTGCCGGTTGGTAGATGGCTATGGGTACTGGATTTCTCCGAATTATCCCAAGTCAAGGACCGTTTGCCTTCCGATACTACTTGGTCAGAACAGTTACACGCTAACAGAAATTCTGTTGCTGGCTGTTTTGATACCACTCCACCTTTGGTACGTGGCGTTTTATCATTTTCAGGATCTCCTATACGACCTGGTCCTTTTTCTGGTCAGAGTTCCCTACCGGAAGCGACTGATTGGCCACTCCTTGCGCTCTGGGTCTTGCTTTAACCTGTACTTGTGGTACTTCGGTTTGGTGTCCGTCTCGTGTCCGAAGACGGAGGAAGAGTCCTTTCTCAGCTTGTGAAAGCCTTAGGAATTTAGGTGGGGAAATACAAGATGCCATTCTCGAATAATACGCTAGGTTTTTATACTCTTTGCCCAGCCACCGGCACATCGTCCCGACATGCGTTCTTCATTCTAGACACAGCCCTCAGCCCACAAGGTAGCTCCTATCCCCTTTAGGCCTGAAGGAGTCCGCTTTTCTCCTCTCCTTTGCTGGTGGAGCGCCCTTTGACGGAGGTACTCCTATAGCGTTGTCGTCAGCCTGGTCAAGCTCCTCTCGTGTCGTAGACCCTGTTTCCCCTTTGTCCTGTTACTTTTCCCCGAGTTGGATAGCTCCTTTCCAGCGTGGAGACCTTTTTACAGCGCCATTCTTGAGTCGATCGAATTCTTTCACTGCGGAATTCATTCTCTTGTTGCGTTGATATCGTTCTCGCTCTGTTTCACCCATTCCTTCTGTCGGAGTTCCTCCCTCGTCATATTGATACCTTCTTGACTTGGTTGGCCTATTCCTCCTGGACGGAGTTCGTCCCCTCGTCATATTGATACATTCTTGACTTGGTTGGCCTATTCCTCCTGACGGAGTTCGTCTCCTCGTCATATTGATACCATTCTTGACTTGGTTGGCCTATTCCTCCTGACGGAGTTCTCTCCTCGTCATATTGATACCATTCCTGACTTGGTTGGCCTATTCCTCCTGGACGGAGTTCGTCTCCTGTCATATTGATACCATTCTTGACTTGGTTGGCCTACTCCTCCTTAACGGAGTTCGTCTCCTCGTCATATTGATACCATTCTTGACTTGGTTGGCCTATTCTCCTGACGGAGTTCGTCTCCTCGTCATATTGATACCATTCTTGACTTGGTTGGCCTATTCCTCCTGGACAGAGTTCGTCTCCTCGTCATATTGATACTATTTTCGTCTTGGTTGGCCTATTCCTCCTGGACGGCCGTTCTTTGAGCTCCATATCCATACCCTACTCGTCCTATAACCCGTTTTTATCGCGTTCAGCGCCTGGCTCGGCTTTGCCGGCGAGGCGAAGTGGAGCGAGGCGAGGCGGAGCGAGGCGAGGCAGAGGGGAGCGCGAGGCGGAGGGGAAGCGCGAGGCGGAGGGGAAGCGCGAGGCGGAGGAGAAGCGCGAGGCGGAGGAGGAAGCACGAGGCAGCGAGCGGGCACGTGGGAAACGACGAGCGGGCGTGGTCGTACAGGAAACGACGAACGGGCGTGGTCGTGCGGGAAACGACGAGCGGGCGTGGTCGTACAGGAAACGACGAACGGGCGTGGTCGTGCGGGAAACGACGAGCGGGCGTGGGCGTGCGGGGAACAGCGATCGGGTGTGCGGTAAACGACGAGTGGGCGTGGGCGTGTGGAGAACAGCGAGCGGGCGTGCGGTAAACGACGAGCGGGCGTGGGCGTGCGGGAAACGGCAAGCGCGCAGTGGAAATGCGAGCAGCATGTATTGCACAGCGGAAATGTGAGCGGGCGTGTATCGCGCAGTGGAAATCGGAGGTGTGATGGTGTAGCGCAGCGTAGAAATGCGAAAAGGGGCACGGAGACGCCGAGAACAGGGAATTCTTGTGTGAGCGGAGCATTGTGCGGTCTTGTATGGAATTGCGGATTTGCCAGCGACACCTTTACCAACACTTATGTCGCTGTGTCTTATTGAGCGTTTTTATCCCGCAGCCCCCCATGCCCATTTCGGTGTTCGATCTGAAGTTATGCTCCGCCGTCTGTCTGCACTATTGTTTCGGTCTCCTCTTTTCTCCTTGTTGCGCATTTGGGCGGTTGCCAGAGTCGACACATAGTGGAGGCTCACAGCGGGACTCTCATGAAGCCTTGGAAAGGCAGTGCTCCGCATCTCATTATGGCCCCGCTCTCATATTTACATGTCATATTCTATTACTCATCTTTCCGCTCCTATTTACTATAAAAGCCCGATGTCTTTACCATGTATGGAGAGACCTGCACCCCACTGCAATAGATTTCATTTGTTGCTAGTTTGTGTCGCCCTCCGCAGCCCATCTGCACACCAGCCTAGCTTTGTATCGCCCTTTGCCATTTATCACTGTCTCGTCCGACCATCGTCTCGTCTACGCCTACGCCAACGTCAACGTCCTCGCCCTCGTATAGTTCCGCATTGTTTGTCTGTCGTATTGATATTCTATCGTTTATAGTCGCTGCCGTCTCGCGTTCAGCCGCCCGTACCTGATTGGGTTTGGGACTTCTTAGACCACCTCGCACACCCACGCTTACTGCTCCCGCTCACGGAGTGGTGTTGTTCATATTTGTTCAGCTCCGCTCTTAGACACGGAGTAGGCGTATCAATAGGCCAGTCAGTGTTTATATGCTACCATTTGGGTGCCTGAGATCCATAACCTCAAAATGGGTATCTCATTGAGAGTGCTGGGATGATAAGTAGAGCACAATATATTACAACTTGGCATGTTCCAGAAAATGGGACCGGGTCAAGCTGATACATTATCTTGAATTTTGTTTCAAAAAAAGTTCATAGAATAGCACAAGTATGATTCACCCTGATTGCATATGTTAGATCCACTGAATTTCCCTCTCAAAAATTATTCACTATGAGTTGTTAGAAAAGCACAAGGTCATGAAGGCTGGAAAAAAATATAGAACTGCTGTAGAGAATAGATTTACAGAGAGTTCAGTAATCTGTTGTATGTGTGATCAACATTCCTTGTCTATTTCTGAGTCTGCCACTAAATAAAATGTGGTATGTCAAAAAGAACGCTACTACGCAGGTTTGAACCCACGACACATCAATGTGCATTACACATGCACACGAGGGAAACACGCGGCAATTTCTCCGAGCCATCAAACCGCGAGCAAACCGCCGTTCATAAGCGTCTGCGGCTTATGGAATTTAAGCGGTGGGGCATGCCCCCTGTGTCATGCAATCTTGCTTGAAAACTGCCAGAATGTTGAGTTTGTTACACATGTCACGCAGATGTGACAACCCTCGATATTGCTCAGAAATTATAATGCATAGGGTTTAGGTGTCCACCGACGCTATGCATTATGAGCTATTTGACTGTATGGCCCCAGAACGGCATTGAAGGGGGCCAAGTTTCTAGGAAGGACCAGAGAGAGACGAGCAAAGCAACCGCGAGCCTAAGTCCGAAAGGAAACCAGATTCGGAAATCCGACATAGGGGTGAGAAGTTTGCCTCATGTGCATGCGTAATCATTTTTGATTTGTTGTGTGTTCAAACCAGAGCGGTAGCATCCATTTTGCATCATCATAAATATTTTTGTAACAGCCTAAACACATCGAAGAAATTTGTGGTTCTACATCCGGGGATCACTGAACTGCACAGATCTATCTATACACATTGTTGAGTGTCTGCTAGGTGCCTGCAGGGCACCAGAATTCCGTTCTCAAGAACATTTACAACTGTGTGACCAACCCTGCTGGAATATTTTTCTCTACTTCAATTTTTGGTCTTGCCACTGCAGCAAGCACCCTGCTGTGCGACTAGGTGCCCTCAGCATAACTAGAAAGAGTTGCCAGGAACGCACCCATGGGGACACTGTAAGAAACTCGCTAAAGGTTGAGAATAAATCCTATGATTTATTTACTACAATCCTCCTTTTGCACTTGTGGGTTTCAAAAATACATGCACAGTTTCAAAAGAATGCTACTGCTCAGGTTTGAACACACTGGCAACGAATCAAAAAGATTACACATGCACATGAGGCAAACACGAGGCATGCAATCAATAAGCGCGCTACCTGCGAGCCACCTGACGTTCATAAGCGACTGTAGCTTATGAAGTGGGCCATGCACCCTGTGACAGAGGAAGGAAAGAGCACAAATATATGGGGAAATAGCACAGCCGAGGAGCCATTTGCTTAAAGAACTGTTAATCGTCCAAGGGACCGCTTCAGAAATACAACGAAAGCAAGAAAATTATTCATCCACAAACGGAAGGTCTCTACCGGTTCCGAAGGCGCGGGGATGCCAGATGGCATATAATGAGCCAAATGCTTGGCTAAATGACTCTTCACGAACTCCTTGTACTTTGGAATTCTTGCGGATAAGCGACTCGGAACGGTGGCTTTTCGTCCGCATATTCATTTTGTAAATGTTGTTCTAATCGTTTAGTTCATTACTGCCCTCGCGCGCGCAAGAAGGAGCGGTAAAGTCTGCTTTTCTCAGAAGGTTGGAGTCTCAATTTAACCATATGTTGGGCTACTGGCCCGCAATACGTCCAAAAAAAAGACGGCGGAATGAAATCATTGCCACTTCCGTTCTTCAATAAAACAACAAATAAAAACACAATGCCATTAGTTCAAATTGAAAAGCTCCCAAACTGTATATCCAAGTAAGTATGAGTGGGAGGCCTAATTATAAGTGACGGACGTACCACTCTACAAGAAGTCATTGATGTTGAACGTGTCGCAGAAGGTCTGGAATGTGTCGACCCTGCCTTCGTCCGAGGGGTGCTGGCATGCTGTGTGGACTTAGCACAAAGAGACGCCAGGAGGCAGCGCAATACGTACTGCCAGTGCGGGTGCCAATGACAGTGCTGAAAGTGGAGCAGGCATCGCCAATAGCTTTGCCCGCGCACTCGGGGTCAACCAGATCCCTGGTCTCAGCGATGGGAGCAGCGAGGGTGGACGCGAACAAGATGGCGAGAGCAGAGACGAGAGATAACTGCATGTTCAATAAGCTGCGATGAGGTGGGTTGAATGAAAGTGATGAAGTTGAACGGAAGATGAGAATGAATAAGCGACCTGGCTGTGAGTTCCTAGAGCTCTTCCGGTCCCTTTTATGCTGTTCAACAACCTGGCCATGAGAAGCTGCGGATGGGGTCATCAAGGCAAGATCATCTTTTACATCCCACCAAGAACGCCCAGACGCACGGGGGTTGCAGCGTGTTGCGCACGGAGGAGGAGCGTGTGATCCGCAGCACCCATGTTGGATGCAATCAAATCTCGATGTTGGCGTTAAATTCAGTTTTGAACAAAGAGCTTACTTAAAATAATGGAACGGATGCATGCAATTGTTGGGGCTCAATCCCGCTCTGCCCAACACCTCCAATCGCCTCGATGTTCCAAGAACTTACCCGGAGAATGAGCCCAAAATGAGCCTCAGCGCCTCGTCGGTATGCGCGGGCTACATTGATTGAATTGGTAATAAATCTCACGTTGATCTGCAACAACATAGTCATTTTTGAGAGTCGTTTTGATGGCACTGATGTCACGAGTTGGCTTTTTATCGTTTCGCAACTTTCGGTATGCGATGCAGAAGGTAAGTAGTTACTGACCATCATTTAGCACTGGCGATCAGGATTTCACAATGTCTGTCGTTCCTTGGGCATTCCCTTTCGCCACGCCAACTTAGTCCTCTGTTCCTAGACTCGTTACCAGTCTGGCCTACAACGGCAAATCTTAGTGCAAGCACTATGCCGTAGGCAGACTGGTACAACTCGGACCGATCAAAAGCGCTGCACCCGGAGTTTGAAATTTTTCATTTCTTGTGCCCTGGCTTCAAATCTCAATATTTTTCTTTGATCAAAGCTAGAGGTCCCTGTGAAGTTCCCTCAGCTTAAATTCTGTCTCCTCAGAATTTTGATTCCTCTGCTTGGGTGAGTCAAACATGCAGGACTATTTTAATAGAGAAAGTCCCTTTTCGGACCGAGATCACCGAAGATAACTTTGACGGCATGATCGGCACCACTCAAGAATTTCAAACTCCGGGCGCAGCCCTTTGACATGTCCCAGTCTGCCTACGGCATAGTGCTTGCACTCAGATTTGCCGTAGTGCAGACTGGTCACGAGTCTACTCTGTTCCAAGCACCTCTTCGCTGGACCCGTTCCAAAATACGAGACGGAAGCATATTTTTTGGAATATATTCGAATATGTACGGAAAAAAACCTAGGCTCGAACCAGCCTGTAGATGAGAGACGAGCGGTCTATCGACAGCTTTGCTTCATAGACAGACCGGCTCCGGTCTAAAAAAAACCCTTCAGAAACCTTGGTGGCATGTTAGAATAATAGAAGGCTCTAGAGTCTATATGGCATACCTGTATGGGAGTCTATTATACCCAGTCAACCAGTGAACAGAACACAACTTTGGCCATCGGCCGTTTTTGGACCGCCACCAGCCAAAATGCCGCCCCGGCCCGGCATTTTAAGCTCCGCCCTGACGCCATCGTCGTGTGGGATTAGCAAAGCCAAACAACATCACACCTTCCTCTTCTCCACCGTGACGCCGCTTGGGCCGCGCATGAGCAACTACTTCTCGAACCACTCCAGCCAGTCTCGCTTTCTTGCCATCTCCTCCTCGTCCAACGCCGCTCACTCAACTTCCTCTACCTCTTCTTCGCAATCACCTGGTGTAGCACAGCCGGTCGGAGGACAAGGACCGACAGCAAAACGCGCGCGCTCGACTTCGAAGCATTTTTCTACCAGCGTCGAGGCGCATGGGGAGGGAAGGAAGGGTGAGGAGGAGGAGGATGGTGCGCCTCTGCCGAGTGTACATCCGTTGAGGAATACGTGCGTTTCTTTGTCTGGTCCTAAATCTAGCCATTGACGGCTTGATTTCGCATTTATTCGGTTTCATTTCGGTTCCTTTTGTTCAAAAATATTCATTGTCCCATTCTGGGGCTTGGTCGTACACGGATACAGCTGGGTATTCTGGTTCCGCCAGCAGCGCGCGCCGGGGAACAAGATCATCAGCTACGAGGAGGGCATCAAGCGCGTCGCGGCGTTCAGCAGCGTGCGTCCCCAGTTTTATCCTTTATATACCTAATTATGTATATGGGCCCACCACACAGGTCGAGTCCTTCTGGGCCCTCCACACGCACCTCGCGCCGCCGTCCCTCCTCACTCCCACGACCGATTACCTCCTCTTTCACACCGGCATCTCGCGCCCCGTCTGGGAGGATCCGCTCAATATCACCGGCGGGAAGTGGATCATTCGCCTGAGGAAGGGCGTCGCGGACCGCGTATGGGAGGCGCTGCTGTGCGCGGTGGTAGGGGATATGTTCGCAGAGTGTCGGGGTGCGTCCTCTCTTAGTATTTATTACGGCGGCCTTCGCTCCTCTATCACCATGGGTACTGAGTGTTTTTTTAGACCCGCAGCCGCGCGACAGCTGGGAAGACGAGGACGGCTCTGACGGCGAGGCCGGCGCGTCCGGTGCGGAGGGGGAAGGCAAGGCACATGAGGAGGATGCGCCGGAGATTTGCGGTTGCACTATCAGCGTGCGCCAGAGCGAGGATATCGTCTCGCTTTGGAACCGCGTTGACCAGGATGTAAGGGTGAGGGAGCGGATAAGGTGGGTGCCGTGTCCTTTTTGTTCTATTTTGTTCGTGCGAAGTCTCGCGTTGTCTATGCCAGTTCAGCCTCTGTTTCATTTCGTATCTTTCTCTGCCCTTCGACGACCTCTTTGCCTCCGCTTTGTTTCTTTGTGCTGTTCGCTTTCAGATGGACGTCTCGCGAGTTCTGTGTCCAATATCATTCCTTTCTCGTTCTTTCGCCTCATAATTCACGTCCTCGTGTGTGCTGACCCGCTTCCAGGGACACGCTGCGCCAGGTGCTCAATATCCCCGCGTCGACGGTCATGGAGTACAAGTCGAACAACGGTGCGTTATCTCTCTTCGGATTTTCTGGCGCATTTTTCTTCTTTTCTCTTTTGCGAATGGGGGACTGCGTCCGCCTTCCTTTTATTTCTCGCGAGGAATCTTTAACGAATACATCGCTCACATCCATTTCGTAGACTCGATGCAGGACAAAAGCAGCTTCCGCAACTCCGCAATCGACCGCACGCCGCTCGCCTAGCGCATCCTGGGGATGCAGGAGGCAGGAGGAAAGGAGGGCGGAAGAAGAAGTAATACGTGGATGTATGTACTGGTGTGCGAAATCTTGTTTCTTGGTTTGATTCAGAATAAGGGCGGTAGGAAGGGAACGTTCATGCTGACGCCGAGTGCAGACTTGACGCGTTTGATCTCTTGGTCGCGGCATTGTGAGGAGCTTTGGAGACACATGCAAGTCTGTTCGTGCACGATACTTCAAAAAAAAAAAAAAAATCGACCTCGCTACGTACAATCACACGATATAATTCGCTGTGGTTGAACTGGGAGTCCTTTCCCCACAGATATTGGATCAGAGGGCTGATCGTCGTACTTACTACTAACCCTGGTCCATCACGAAACAGTACAGCAGGTAAGGTACCACGGCGACAACTCAATACCTGGCCCTCGTAACTTAGGCACAATAAACGCCTGGCCTGATGAAACACGAGCTCCAAGAGTCATAACAAGCTGTATTTCCATTGCATCGCTTAAATTCTTGAGCTGGGCGACGGGAAGGATGCTTGGTACCTTTCGGGCACACTTTTGGACCTTGTACCCTTCTCCGCATCTTGGCCAGTGACCTTGATTCTAAATAAATTCGATTATTCCCAAGAAGCCGAAAATGATTTTCGTATAGAGCAATGCGGGATGCGGGCCACCAAAGTTCAGCCTCGACGGACTCTAGGGAGGTTAGGTCAGAGTCATCGAGTTCACCCAGTAAACCAGCACCGCGTTGCAAGCAGAATCAACTCAAAGTTCAGACGAGGCTTAAAGACTGGGCGGCATTTGTCCATCTCGAAACACTCAATCGTGAGCAGCACGCAGGGATAAATAAACGATCATAAGACTTCAGATGAGCAACAGAATACAAACTCGTTCTAGAACTTCCGGATCGCCCTTCGCTTCATTATCACCCGGCCCTTTGTTCTAAAATCCTTCGAATAACAGCGTCTGGTCGCAAGCCTACCAGTGCAACCTATGGGTCGGGCACTGGTACCCGTTGGGATTGTTGAACAAGTACAGCTGGTGGTACGCCTCAGCGTCCCACCACGGCCCAGCATCGTCGATTGTAGTAACGATTTCGGTGCCCTACACACGGTGCGTGAGCTGATACCGAAAATGAAGAAAAAAAGATCAAGCGAAGGACTCTTCACGATACTCACGTTGGGGGTAAAATGCTTCGCTTGGACTTCCTCCGTGACGCGCTTAGCCGTCTCCGCCTGCTCAGGGGTCGCGGTGAAGATGGCGCTGCGGTACTCTACCCCAGGGTTAGCTTCGCAGCCCAATGAACATAAGAAATAAAATGGCACTCACGCGTCCCAACATCTCCTCCCTGCCTATTCTTCGTTGTGGGGTCGTGCATCCGATAAAAGAATTCGACCAATTCCCCATAGCTCACAATCTTAGGATTGAACTCGATCTTCACCGCCTCTGCGTGCTGCGTCTCGCCGCTGCACACACTTTTGTAGTCTGGATTGACCGAGTCCGCAGAACCGCCGGTGTACCCAACGCGTGTCGCGAGGATGCCCTTGGCCGGGGGGAAATGCTTGACGAAAATGTGCCCAGTGCCCCAGAAGCAGCCGGAGGCGAAGATAGCAATTTCGGGGAGTCTGTGGGCATTCATCAGTGCGCATTCGACGAACAAATTGGGGGGCGGAGACGCACTGGACATTACGTTTGAGTGACGGTTGCGAAAAAAAAAACTGTATTAGCGAGCTCCCCCTTATGTATCCGGGCACCGGAATATAAAACATATTGGATAGGTTGGTGCTCGTCGCCTGGGATATATACCGCGTTCCAGGGTCACGGGTGTGAATGAGCAAGCCGCAGCAGCGGCGCTGACGTTGGCGAAGGTGGGCGATGTCGATGCCCGCGATGGGCGTAAGCAAGGCAGTGGTCACTAAGCAGAGGCGTGATGATCTAGGGTTCTTAGTTGTTGGAGTGATTTGTCTGGTTGCGGAACAAACTCCCGAGGGTGCAACAAAGTCGGTAACTTACAGGCCAAAAACTTCTGGGCCTACAACAAATGTAATTTACTGGTTAAGTTACTTTTTTTCTGGGTTATCCACGTAACTAAATCACGCACAAATTTTCTGGCCGCGACACGCAGGCGCGTCACGGCGATTCAAACTCAACTAAGCCTGGCAAATGAAGCCAAATGAATTATTCAGAGTCTAGACAATGCACACCGTTCATGAGAGTTCATCCTGCGGTCCCAGTAAATTATTGAAATGCAAGTCACGGTTCATCAACTTCAAGTTGTGAAGTATTTGGAAGTATTTCAATTAGTGCTAACCCCTCCAGGCACTCCTGGTACCTCTTCTCAGACCAGACTCTAAAACTGTAGAGTTTACAACGTAAGAATATTGTCTACAGGTAAGGTAAGTGTCCGTGAGATGTAAATGTAAGTATAAGACGTACCCTCAGTCGCACACGGATGTAGTGGAGACTGAGGGTCATCGTGAGGGGCCGCCCCATTATATAGGGCGGCTACGATCGTAAGTAAGTCAAATAGGTGAAACAGAATAATAAAATAAAATAGCAACGTTCCGTAGAAGGAACTGGATGCCAACCGCCAGGAAAGGCAATGCCTCTCCTCAACAAAAACAGCTGTTTTTACTTCTGTCGTGGAAGATATACTCAGGGGCATATTCCGAGGAACTTGAAGACAGCTCAAAGATCCCCTCGGTCGCCGCTTGCGAGTGCGCGCAAAGCGTCGACCAGCTCACATTGAGCAAAAGATATTGTACTTGAGGGATTTTATTTGGAGCATTGAGCCCAGGATATTGTGCTTGATGTGTATTTTCTCTACGCTGGATGCTGAGTTGAGGCCTGTATTTTCATCCATCCTGATTTAAATGCAGTGATTGTCCCATATTCAGATGGAAGACATTGGGGAACAATAGGAGCACCCAAACTGCATGAAGTGGAGAAAGAGAGTCGAAAAGGGGACAAAAAAGGGCGGGAAAAAAACGAGTCGCGGCGGGGGGTTTCACAGTTCACTTTTTCCTGCCCTTTTTCACTCCCTTTTTCAATGGATTTCTTTCAGTTTTTCAGCTGGGAAGTTCGGTTTTTTCCCTTTTTAACACTTTTTACATATCAGAATTGAAAAGGGTAAAAAAAATCCGGTGAAAAACGGCGGGAACCACAAAAAGCCCGAAAAAAAGGGCAGGAAAAAGGGAACTGTGAACAGCCCTATTGAGCCCACTGTGAAAGGATAGGAGTGACCTTCAATATTCAATTATTTACATGGGTGTTGGCACATGGTTGCCAGGCCCCCAGCTGATTTTGAGAGGTGTCCAACCCCATCAGTGACAGAAGGTCGTTGCGACATGGTGGGATCTAATGGTATGATTTGGAGCCAGGAGGGCAAACACAAAGACTGGGCGGCGACGGTGACAACAAGAGGACCTTTATTGCAGGATTTCAGAAACTCGTAGGCTGAAAGGGGCGAAGAAAGGCGGTGAAACATTTACAGCCGATGTCAGTACCGAGGGCGCGGATCGAAAGTTTTCTGTTTTGGGATGTTTCCAAAGAATTCCCTATATCTCTGTCAGTTCTTCACCGATTCACATAAAAACTAAATAGATCTACTCAGCTAATTCATGGACAATTAGTGACAGAGAGGAACTTGCGAAAATATTACGTATTAGGTAATTTCTGTTTTGGGGCTGTTTTTGCACTGAATACCGTCTAGCATGGTGAGAACATTTCCCAGTGACCTAGAATTTTGGGAGGGACAACATGTATATGTAATGAAACAAGTGATAGAGCCAGAACTATGTGAAATGTCCAGATGAATCTGATCTTGGCAATATCTCTGAAAGCCAAAAACTGCCAAATGTTTTCACTGGAGCTAGAAGGACTGTAACTAAATTATCCTCACTTCTGGCTCTATCACATGTTTTGTCAGGTATGCATGTTGTCTCTACCAAAATTCTAGGTCACTGGGACATGTTCTGGCCATGCTAGATGGTATTCAGTGCAAAACAGCGCCAAAACAGAAATTACCTAATACGTGATATTTTCGCAAGTTCCTCTCTGTCACTAATTGTCCATGAATTAGCTGAGTAGATCTATTTAGTTTCTATGTGAATCGGTGAAGAACTGACAGAGATATAGGGAATTCTTTGGAAGCATCCCAAAACAGAAAATTTTCGATCCGAGATCCGTAAATAATCATGTTGATTTCCACGCCTCGCCTCATCTGCGCAAAAAATGCAGACTAATGATGCGAGCGATGGATCCATCCTTTCACCACACCCTCATTGGACCCCGCAGGCGTCACCCCCACATCCACTCGCCATGAACAGACACCTTTCACCGTCATCAATTGCGACTGAGGAAACTTATTTCCTCCGTGGCAGTGTGAGGCAGGGAGGTGAGCTGATACATCGGGAACAACTGCACTAATTATGAATCTCTCTAGAAATAGTTGTTTCCTGTTCAACTTGTACCTTATTTGATGGTCTACCGACTTTGATACTTCATGAAATCCCGATGATCATCCGATCCATGTGCTACTCTCCTCTTCCAAAGAACTATCGTTACCTTGGCTTTGGCCATAATGAACTGGGGAAAGGATTGTAAATCAGCCCCATTGATTTTTGCCTTTCAATGAACAGAGGTACAAGTATCACCTTGAGGTGTGTTGGGTTCTTACGGGAATTTGAACTCGGACCCAAAACTTTTGTGGCTGTGTTGGTGGCAGCCCTACCCGACCCCTGGTCCTTAATATTTGGCACCCACCTACAATGGTCTCTCGACATGATTTTGTTAGCATGCAATTTCTTGTTTTTTCATCCTTCACGGAGATCCCACGTTTGATTCCTGTGTGGCATTTTGTGCAAGCACCACGCAGTGGACCCCGCGGCTTGTGCGAGGCCTAATGCAGCGGTTGGGGTCTGGGGTGGAAAACCCCAGCTGTCCGTGCCAGCGCCCGCAAGAATATCTTCAAATTTACGTGCGAAAAATTAAATTAAATTGATACCGAACAATGCCTAGAATTTTTTAATGACGGCTGCATGCAGAAACACAGTCATCCTCGGCATGCAGAAGCCCCACACAGTGGGGCCCCGCCATTTTCCACCGAGGGTAACCACTATGCTGTGTGTCACGTGGAACAGGAGGTAAAAAATGAGCGGCCCCTCGCCGGGACCAAAGTTCCGGCGCAGGTTTTGTCTCCTTTTTAGGAGTAATTTGGCATCCAATCGGGGGTGAATACGTGCTGTTACGCGGCAACTCTTCTATGTCATATATAGCGTATGTTTCTGTTGATAGGTGTGTGGATCTTACACATCATTCGCTCGCAGCGTACTCCGACAGTTCGGTCTCATGTTGATCTCACGCGAGGGAAGGATCGCACTCGGGATCTGCACCGCACTATTTATGAATCTCTAGAAATGATTTGTTTCATGTTCAACTTGCACCTTGTTTGATGGTCTACAGGCTTTGATACATCGTGGACCCTGATGATCATCCGGTCTATGAATTATTCTCCTCTTCCAGAGAATTATCGCTACCTCGGCTTTGACCACGACGAACTGGGGAAAGGATTGTAAATCAGTCCCATTCATTTTTGCGTTTCAACGAACAGCGGTACGAGTATCATTTGTAGGTGTGTTGGGCTCTTAGGAGTGATTTGGCGCCCAATCTGTAGTGAATACTGCTGTTACGCGACAACTCTTCCCGCGTCATATATAGCGTATGTTTCCGTCGATACGTGTGTGAATCTTAGGCATCATTAGTTCACAGAGTACTCCGACGATTCGGTCTCATGTTGATCTCACGCGAGGGAAGGATCGCACTCGGGATCTGCACCTCGTCAAAAATACAGTATTTAGATATATAACGGGACAACAATGACGGCTCACCAGAAACTCTCTCCGATGCCCCCAACCCCCCACGATACAGCTGACAGAATTCTCAACTATGCTGCAGTAGCAGCAAATGTTCTGCGCGACGTCGCAGCTGCCTCTGAGATACCTTTCCTCAGCAGAGTTTGTACAGTTACGTTGACCATCATCCCGATGGTGCAGGTACGCAAATCGTGAATTTTGTGGCATCCTGTTGTGTAATTGCAAGTTCAGGATACCAAGTTCCAACGGGAAAGATGCCTTCGGATGGTGGAGGAGATTCATCACTTGCTCTGTGCACTTACGAGTCTGTCAATTCACTCGGACAACATTCAGGCGCCGAAGATGCTTGAGCACATTGCACAATATGCTGGGTGAGTCTTGTCGATCCGTGATTTTGTCGGTAGCCATTAATTTTTTCACTATTGCAGCACTCTCCAAAAATTTGATTCATGTTTGAGATCCCAACAAGAGCTGGGAACATTCAAGCGCCTTTTCAAGAAAAGCGAAATCATTGCCCAATTGAATACTTGTGAGACAGACTTAAGGGCATTGTTGGCAATTTTTACTGTTGGTTCTTTAATTTCCACTCAAGGAACAAAATCTAACCAAGGCTTTGAAAGGCGAAACAAGGAGCTGGACTTGCTACCACTCTTGTCGAGTTTGATATTGACACAGAAACGCGCCATCAAGAGCTGCTCGAAGTGATTGCATCCCAGAGTAGCTCATTTGACACTCTGTCTTCGGTGTGCATGTTAGATGACTGGGAATTTCATGTTCACTGACCTGGCCACCAGCTTGGACAAAGTTCCTTGAATACCAGGTGAAAATTCATCGGCAACAAGAGAGAATACTTCACCTAATCATTTGTGTAACAGCTCCGGATCTTTCTCCTTGCTACCTGCCTCCCCGAAAATCTTTCACGGGCGGGAGTCCGAGCTTGAGGAGCTCATTGGCATCCTGATGGCTGATCCCGCCCGAATTGTGATATTGGGCCCCGGCGGAATGGGAAAGACGACATTAGCAATGGCCGCTGTTCATCATCCCAAAGTTGCCCATAAATACCAAGCTCGTCACTTTGTCTTCTGTGAGTCTGCTCACACGAGCGATTCTCTTGTTGCAATAATTGGTTCCCATCTTGGCCTCGAGACATTCATTACACCGGAGAGAGCTGTGCTTGCGCTGTTATCTGCTGGACAGCCGTGCCTGATGATTTTGGATAATTTCGAGACACCATGGGAAGTACTGGAAGGTCGGGGAAAAGTAGAGGCATTCCTCGCACTCCTAGCTGATATCCCACATGTAGCACTTCTGGTATGTCTGTCCCCATTGTACCTCAAGGTACATTTGCTGACTTTGCCTTTTCAGCTCACAATGCGCGGAGCCGAGAGGCCTGGAAAAGTCCAGTGGACCCATCCATTCCTACGTCCCTTGATGCCTTTGGATCGAGCTGCTGCCCGCCAAACTTTTATCGAAATTGCAGACGAAATTCATAATGGTTCGGAAGTCGACCAGCTCTTGGATATTACAGACAACATACCTCTTGCGGTTCAGCTAGTTGCTGGAATCGCGGCCTCTGTCGGCTGCCAGGACACCATGGAGTGTTGGAACCTCGAGAGAACAGCCCTTCTCTCTGCTGGTTACGATAAACGGTCAAATTTGGAGATTTCCATTGGGCTATCTCTTTCAAGTCCACGCCTGCAAACCTCGCCCCATGCAGTGGAGCTCCTCAGTCTAATGTCGCTCCTTTCGGACGGCATTTCCAACTTTGACTTGGTTCAAAGCAATATACCAATTGAGGATATTCCCAATTGCAAAACAACATTGGTCCGCACTTCGCTTGCATACATTGACCATGCCGGACGATTCAAAGTCTTGGCACCAATTCGGGACTACATTCACCTTACCAGACCACCGTCTCTGCAGCTGGTGCAACCCTTACGAAAACATCTCATTGATCTTCTGAAACTCTACATGGCCTGGTGGGATGCTTCCTCTTATGGGGTTGACTTAGTTCCACGCCTTGTCTCCAATCTTGGAAATCTGCACAGTTTACTGTTGCAGGGATTGGACTCAGATCATAGTGACCTTAGGGAATCCATTCTGGGGATAATTATGCTCAATGACCTCAGTGTGAGGATGAATCGGGGGCTCACCCCACTCATGCTGCGCCTGCCAGAAATATTGTCTGGAATGGATGACCATGAGCTTCACAGACGTTTTATCACAGAAGCATTTAGGTCTAGGCAGTTCTATATGCTTCCCAATCCAAAATTGGCCATAGATGAGGCCATCGAGCATTTTCGCCTAATTCAAGACCCTGGAGCAGAAGGTGAGTGCATAGTTCCTAGATTGACAAACCATAAATTGGATATATGCCTTCAGCTCAACTCTATTATGCAATAGCGGCATATTACCACGAGTGTGCCGGAGATCTCATAAAAGCAGAGGACTTCCTTTTGCTTGCTCTCTCTGTGGCATCACGATGCACTTCTGACATAGCCAAAATCAAACCATTGAATGGACTGGCCATCATTGAATGGGATCGCGGTAATTACTCCAAAGGTCTACAGCTGGCCAAGGAAACATACAGAATTGGTCGCGCGTCGGGGAGCATCGGGGGCGAGCTAGACGGGGTCCGATTGCAGGCTCTGTGTTATTCATCGCTGGGAGACTTCAAACAAAGCTTGGAGCTCTTGGATGAAGGGAAGGGGCTGATAGTTCGAGTAGGCTTGCAAGGTGGAGAGATGGAAAACCTGCTAATGAACATTGAGGCCACTGTGTACCAGGACAAGACCGAGTATTCCAACGCGCGGCGTATCCAAGAGGCAATCCTGCATAAAACATGTGCAGAGCTATCTCCCAGGTCCCATGCATATGCCCTTGTCAATATCGCATCTATAGACATTATAACTGGTGCAAGCACAGATGTTGTGTCCCGAAACCTCAACGCTGCAATGACCGCCTTCCAGAAAGGACATTACCCGCAAGGCATATTCATTTGCGAGTACTGCCATGCGGACCTGCAGCATAGGGAGGGCGACGCGACAGGGGCTGGAGTTGAGTATATTCGGCTTTTTTTTGCCACACGGGACAGCGACAACGAACTTGCATGGTATTGCGTGGCAAAGCTGGCGGACCTTACAAACCCTGTGCGCGCAGACACGGAGTCCGCTCGATGGGCCTTTGTTTTCCTTGCATTTGCTTTGCGGCCGCAAGTGCGGAGTACGCTGACAGTACATCAGGCGTTGCGGCGCCTGGGAGATACGCTTGTGGGACAAGGCATGGAAAACACAGCATTGAACATTCTGGCAATCGCGCTAGATGGATTCACCCAGATGGATGTGCATCAGGGCAGAGCCGAATGCATGTGCACAATTGGCGACGTCTATATGCAGCATGGAGACCTTTCCAAGGCCCGAGAAATGTGGGAAGCAGCACGGCCTTTGTTCGAGCGCTCAGAACAGAGGAAAGGAGTCGGCAGGATTGACGAAAGACTCCAGACACTCGGCGTAGCACAGAAACTAGAGGCTCTGCCCAAAGCAGAGTTGCCTGCTCCTCAGATTCCACTCGAGGAGTCAGATGCAGAAGGAGAAGAACCTCACTCAATCCCAGGCCTGTAGTGGTCTTGACAATACCCTTCAATGGAAAGTTTCTTACAGCGCATTCGACAGCTATGAACTTTTGTTTCGCATTTTTGCTTTGACATTGGCTCTGATCATGACTTGCTGGATCAAGGATCCATCCAGTGCTCTTCATTTTATTTGACCTATATACTGTAGACTGATAGGTAATTTGAAAGTGATGCCTCAATACATCTGCGTGTCCCGAACGAACGAGCCAAACACTGGATGGTAAGTCGTCGCCGAGTCTCCCCGGCACAAATGATGCAAAGGGGGCGACGATTTGGCGGTGGGATAGCCAATATATGTATGGAAATTGTGTATGGATATCCGCGAGTATGCTAGACCCTATCACTTTGGGATTAGGATGGAGGGGGGGCCCTGAAAAAAAAAAGAAATTGGAGCACCGATGCACACAACCTAGAAAACCATTTCCCATCTTTGAAGTATGTTGGTAGCTGTCACCGTTCCCTCGCTATGGACCCCATCAGTTCAGGCAGGCTACAAAAAATGGGAGCATGTTCAAGAAAATATGCAATTGCATATTCCATGATTTCCAGCACACAATAAAAGTCAACAGTGCGGCCTAGGGCTTGAACCCGTACGTCGAATGGCACGGCTTGGACACGGCTGTCGAAAAAGACGGCCGTTTCTGGGTACAGACGGGCCGACCCGTCCCGTCTCCTGGGTTCTGAAATCAAGAAACGTACCTTGCGCAGACCAGCGTGACTACAAGAGATCAAGTATCTTGCTGGCTCCAATTTGCAAAGGGCATAGAATGCAAGTAGCGCAAACTGGGTAAATGGTCCCAGGGAGGGATTAAAGTCATTTAGATTTTGTGGAGAAGCCAGGGGTACATGGTGTGGGTGCGGGAGGGTGCGGGGAGGCGCGGGACAAGGGCAGATACAGTCATTTCCGAGAGCATCTATCAAGCGGCAAAGATCCGGCATTTATAGCACCATGTGATGTGCGCTCACCGGAACACATTTTTTTCTGTGCCGGAGGGAGACCAGTCGAAGCCATCGAACGTCCGGGTATGGGCCCCCGTCGACGGGCCAACCTGTCCGATACCCGTCCCGGCACAGGCTCCAAGACCCAAAATGTACAGGTCCAAAGCCTTCCGTCCCGGCCGTCGACCCGCCGAAAATGAGGCCCTAACAGTGCCATTCTCTCGCACCCTAAGAATATTTTCGATGTCTTCCCAATACATTAGGTTCGGTAGAAGCCCCGTTCTGACGATGCGGGCAATGCCGGCAAAACCAAACAAGCACAACACGGCCTTCGTCAGACGGGGCTTGCTTCAAAGTCCGCAAATTCTGGGGGTTGAGAATCGGGCTCCAGCGGCACAACATGCGCTCAGATGCCCAGGGTCAATTGGTAAAAGCTTTAGTCCATCACCATGGCTATTATCACTGTGGTGGTCAAAAAATATTACCCCGGGAAAACGGCCCTAGAGCTATTATGTACGATTTACGGGAACCTCAGATAAGATAACAGTGATAGACCGAATTTTATCCGTCAAATTTCCCCAGGTAATAGGCTGGATTTTCCCATTAGATAAAGATGAGTAACAGCCAAGCTTTTTCCGTGAGAGTTTCCGACGGAAATAGCCAGGTTTTTCCCTCAGGTAAAGTCTGGCGGTTACTTTTTCTTTGTTCTTCCTTTGTTCAGTAAAAGCCTGACTTTTACCGCGGCAAAGAGCCTGGCTATTTCCGCCAGACATTCTCACGGAAAAAGCTTGGCTGCTACACGTCTTTATCTGGTAGTAAAATCCAGCCTTTTACTCAGGGAACTTTGACAGAAAGAATTCGGGCTGTTGCTGTTATCTTTTCTAAGGTTATATTCGGCCCGTAAATCGTACATAATAGTTCTAGGGCCATTTTCTTGGGGTAATATTTTTTGATCACCGCAGTGTATATCACCCTATAATACATGCTGGTATATCTAGAAATGACCGAGTTCTGAGGGGTGCAAGAGGAGCAAAAACACGCTTTTTTTTGAATGGCCTCAAAATATTTATTTCGTACTGAACAGCTGGGATATTTCATTTTATGCTATTACTATACTATATCTTCAGTTAGTGTGACACACGGCGCAATATGTCTTCTATGCATGAAATGGCACTGTACTGATCAATGTTCTCACGGATCAAACCGACGGCAAAAAAATATTCCCTCTTCACCATATTCGAGTCTATAAATTCAGATTAATGCTGAGTCTGCCTTGATAGAGCTTTCCTGTACCTCAAGTACACTGGCAGACGTTTTCTGCCTCACATGACCCTGATCAATCAGGCCGACTATATAATGCCAAACCTGGACTTGCAGTGTACAGAAAAATTTCTCTGAGATCTTTAGGTCCTAATTAGTATGCTTAGGGACACTTTCAGGCTCATTTTCCATGCAGGAGGCCCCCAATTCTCACTTGTTGTACCATTTGATCTGTACAAATAGCCAGTCTAAATTCCAATCATCCAGCTACCACGGAATCCTATTTTTCGCATTTCAGGATGTGTATATGTATTTACTGCTGTTTGCGGAACATAGGGCGCGGATCAAAATTTCATCAAAAACTGTTGTTCTCACCAATGCCCCTATATCTTGCTTGCCTCTACTCCAAATGCCCTGAAAACATTACCAATTGATTTCTACAGATGTTTTCTAGGGAGCCTAAGCACTGTAAAACACCTGTAGAAATTGATTGGCAATATTTTCAGGGCATTTGGAGTAGAGGCAAGCAAGATATAGGGGCATTAGTGAAAACACCAGTTTTTGATGAAATTTTGATCCACGCCCTATGTTCCGCAAACAGCAGTAAATCTTCCCACAACAGTGTTCTGCTTGGGTACAAGACACATTGACTTTGTGATGCACTGTGTGACTCTGTGTGACACACTGCACTGGCGCATTCACATGTCCCACACCTCTGCGGAAAAGATACCAAAAAGTCCCAAATAATTCAGCGGTGCACATTCGGAGATAATCAATCAGACAGGCCGCTAGACCTGTAGAGGATATTCTTCCAAAATGCACAAACATCAGATCAACTGCACACCCTAGAGTTAGTCTGTGATTCTAGAATACAGCCAAAATTACCATGGGATACCTATACATATTTCCCCACATCAAAGGCTTACACTGAAGGATTTGAGCTGATATTGAAGTGGCTAGAAAGTGATTCGCAAGCCGTATGTTTAGCGGACTTTGAAGCAAGCCCCTTCAAGAAGGTCCCCTGGTGTGCCGGAACTTCACGGGCTTGTTCCGAACCTACCAATACATTCTCCAATTGTTCATACCAAGGCCCTCCGGGCACCCCTGGTGTCATGATTTGGCATTCAGACCCTTTTCAAAAATTTTCACGGCGGGTTTATTCCATACACCAACGGGTTATTCCATAAACCCAAACCGCATCCTCCCAGATTCTTTCACAACCCTTGCGGTCATAACAACACAGGGCAGATTACTTCAATAACGCCGATCAGGTTATTCAATAACCCGAGTTTCCAATCATTGGAACGTATAGGGATAAAACCCCTGGTCCACCAAACGTATAGGGATACGTCCCTGTGTCCTGATCGAAACTCCTACATATTCAAACACACCCTATGTGCTGACAGTTCGATCGATCGACTCCTAGGTAAATACAGTATATAAACTCTGTAGAATCTCATGTACTGTAGATTCTACCTCGTCTAATATCGAGTCTACCTTGGCTGGACAACGACGCAGATAACTCTCACAATAATCCTGTCTCTTTCTTTGCTCTATATTCTCATCTCCTCGAGATCCACTCGAGTCTGGTGTTTAGGCGGTTATCATACCGCCTTTGGATCATTCCAGATCCCCCTACTATCGATATAAGCTGACTACCTCCTCCTGATGACGAGGTTATTCAACGCTATCTCCTAGTGGGGTATTGCGCTACTTTCTAACCGGGTTATTCGATCATCGTCCCGGCCGGGTTATTCCCTGTCACCCAACGTCTAGCCAACTTAGGGCTCGTCTTGACACCTGGTACCTCTCGCAATACCCAGAATATGAAATTATAGATGTAAGAGGCAGATTCACAAAAACAAAGACTGTGGGCTCACGTTGAGCCAGCAATAATGCTGACCTAGCATGTTTTATTTGCCAGGGCTATTGTACGTGATGTATTTTATTTGGAACATTGAGCGTCGGACGATATTGTGCTTGTTTATGCTGGATGCTGAATTGAGACCGGTATTTTCATATCCTGATTTCAATGAAGTGATTATCCCAGATTCAGAGGGAAGACAACAGATACATAATTGTGGCTCAAAGGGTGCCTGCAACACGGTGGATTGGGTGTCTACGTCATTAGCAGCAGCGAAATTGATACCCGATGCAGTGCGTGGTCAGAATGAGAGAGATTGGAGGAAATTCCTGACTGCTTCTGCTGAACCATTTTTCAGTCAAGAAACTTGTGATCTAAGGACCTACATACCAGGACACAGAAGGTGAGTCGCATAAAATCAAGATAAATACAGTAGCTGAATTGACTTGTAGGTTGTACTCCACTCAAAGAATCAACGGGATCATCAACATCCACT
Organism: Mycena leptocephala; assembly: GCA_029378395.1. Taxonomy (NCBI): domain Eukaryota; kingdom Fungi; phylum Basidiomycota; class Agaricomycetes; order Agaricales; family Mycenaceae; genus Mycena; species Mycena leptocephala. The sequence continues at coordinate 85,215 of JARJLF010000728.1, read as the reverse complement.
GTAATAAAAGGAGTAAGAGGCATGGATGGAGTGGAAATTAAACATACGAAGTAGGCTCACTGAGGCACAGGTGGAACACTCGGGCTGGACTGTTACGCCGACAGGAGGAAGCAGAAAGAATAATAGTTTAATTAATTTAGACTGACTGCCATAAAGGGATTTATACAGGTTATTTAGTTTGTTATTTTAGTTTTTTATGGTATTGATGTGTCTGATGGCATTTTGGACCATTCGTGTTTGAGACCTGGTTCTTAACTGGTACCAGGAATTACGAGCAAGTTCGCTTTCGTGTGGTCTCTCCTGACAGAAGGGAACTCCTTGAGGTCGATATATTTTTTCCCTGATCTGAACCTACAGTCCGACCCTTATAAAAGCCTTTTTCGCAAAATATTATGTGATTCCGGGATGTTACAGCCGATGTCAGTACCGAGGGCGCGGATCGAAAATTTTCTGTTTTGGAATGTTTCCAAAGAATTCCCTATATCTCTGTCAGTTCTTCACCAATTCACATAAAAACTAAATAGATCTACTCGGCTAATTCATGCACAATTAGTGATGGAGAGGAACTTGCGAAAATATTACGTATTAGGTAATTTCTGTTTTGGGGCTGTTTTTGCACTGAATACCATCTAGCACGGCCAGAACATGTCCCAGTGACCTAGAATTTTGGGAGAGACAACATGCATACCTGAAAAAACATGTGATGGAGCCAGAAGTGAGGATAATTTAGTTACAGTCCTTCTAGCTCCAGTGAAAACATTTGGTAGTTTTTGGCTTTCAGAGATATTGCCAAGATCACATTCATCTGGACATTTCATATAGTTCTGGCTCTATAAATTCTTTCATAACATATACATGTTGTCCCTCCCAAAATTCTAGGTCACTGGGAAATGTTCTCACCATGCTAGACGGTATTCAGTGCAAAAACAGCCCCAAAACAGAAATTACCTAATACGTAATATTTTCGCAAGTTCCTCTCTATCACTAATTGTGCATGAATTAGCTGAGTAGATCTATTTAGTTTTTATGTGAATCGGTGAAGAACTGACAGAGATATAGGGAATTCTTTGGAAACATTCCAAACAGAAAATTTTCGATCCGCGCCCTCGGTACTGACATCGGCTGTAAGTAACCCGCCATTTTCGTAATGCGCGAACTGTGGTTTTGTTGCAACCCGAGATTAGAGGACCTGGTTTTGCTTGGTTTTCTGCTCCTTGGTCGATGGTTTTTGAAGATTTCAGTGGTTTTTGAAAGCTTAAAGTGGTTGGCACCATTGGACAACTAGCTCTTTCCAAGTCCAGAGTTTGGTGCAGAACCTCAGGGCTCAAACTTGCCGAGACACCGATCACTTGATGTTGATTGCCATAGCGGGCCGAGTCCCGGTTTCACTTTAACAGGCATTGTATACACCTTGCTAATTGAATTTCAACTAATAAATTGTACAGGGGACTGCTGTGCATCTCTTTTCGTGTTTGCAAAGTTACCAACATTCTACATGTCTCTACATGTCACCGGTGTACAACACTCCAGGCAGCAACAGTTTACTATTTCTTTGATTTCTTGTTCAAAATTAGTGTGAGCCTACAAAATAAGGAACCAAAAGCAGGGGTAGATTGTCTCATCAGACATACCCAACAGACTGCCACCCATTTCACCATTGATTCTCGCCCTCTATGTCTTCAAACGTGGGAACCCGGCGGATGATCCGTTTACTTGGCATCCCGGCAAACACTTAGTCTCGGGTAACCACAGCACAAACCACGGAACGTACCAACCACGTTGCACATCAGTCTGCAAACACATAATATTTTGCGAAAAAAACTTTTATACCCTTATAATTATCCCAGTGCGCTTGCTCAGGGCCTTTAATCTATGGTGATGGCAACCGCCAACCAATCCATCAGTCCTCGTTGAATTTGGTCACCCGGATTGCGACACGGTATATTTACGCGTCCCACCCCATTCATAAATATGATTGTGCCCTAAAAGAACCACTGACCGAGCTGACATCAAAACCACTGACTGAGCCCAGCTTTCAACTGCTAACGGAGCCCAAACCCAACCACTGACCAAGCCCAATTTAAGCACTGACGGAGCCTGACTTTTCAACCACTGACGGAGCCCAACTTTTGGCTGCTTCAACTACTGACCGAGCCAAACTTTTAACCTTTCCAACTGCTGACGGAGCCCAACTTTGAGCTGCTCCAACCACTGACTGAGCCTGACTTTTGAGTCATTATCCAGTTGTACTGAAGTTTGCCTTGCCTTCGGAATGTCTGACCCATGGTGGTGACCTTTTATCAAAGAATGGCTACAACGTCTATTTATCTGCTTGGAAGGCACCATTGATTTCACTCACACGCGTTTCGCAGACTCGATGCAGGACAAAAGCAGCTTCCACAACTCCGCAATCGACCGCACGCCGCTTGCCTAGTGCATCCTGGCGATGCAGGAGGCAGGAGGGAAGGAGAGCGGAAGAAGAAGTAATACGTGGATGTATGTACTGGTGTGCGAAATCTTGTTTCTTGGTTTGATTCGGATTCGGTAGGAGGGAGACGTTCATGCTGACGCCGAGTGTAGACTTGGCGCGTTTGATCTAATATGAGCAGTTTTTGAGACACATGCAAGTCTGTTCGTGCACGATACTTCAAAATCGACCTCGCTGCGTACAATCACAGGATATGGTTCGTTGTGGTTGTACCAGGGTCCTTTCTCCGCAGATATTGGATCAGAGGGCTGATCGTCGTACTTCGGCGCGATAAACGCCTGGCCTGATGGAACACTAGCTCCAGAAGTTATAACAAACTGCATTTCGTGGGTCGCTTGATTTCCTCGGGCCGAGCGACGGGTAGAATGCTTGGTACCTTTCGGGCACACTTTTGGACCTTGTACCCTTCTCCGCATCTTGGCTAGTGACCTTGATTGGAAGTAAAGTAGAAGGATTTCGATTGTTCTCAAGAAGCCGAAAATGATTTTCGCATAGAGCAATGTACCAAAGTCCAGCCTCGACGGACTGGAGGGAGGTTACAGAGTCATCGAGTTCACCCAGTAAATCAACACCGCGTTGCAAGCAGAATCAACTCAAAGTTCAGACGAGGCTTAAAGACTGGGTGGCATTTGTCCATCTCGAAACACTCAATCGTGAGCAGCACGCAGGGATAAATAAACGATCATAAGACTTCAAATGAGCAGCAGAATACAAACTTGTTCTAGAACTTCCGGATCGCCCTTCTCTTCATTATCGCACTTCCCATCGTTCTAAAATCCTTCAAACACGGAGCGTCTGGTCACAGGCCTACCAGTGCAACCTATGCGTCGGGCACTGGTACCCGTTGGGATTGTTGAACAAGTACAACTGGTGGTACGCCTCAGCGTCCCACCACGGCCCCGCACCGTCGATTGTAGTGACGATTTTGGTGCCCTACACGGTGTGAGTTGATACATAAAATGCGCAGAAGAAAGAATGAAAGGGCATGAGAACAACACTCACGTTGGGGGTAAAATGCTTCGCCTGGACTTCTTCCGTGACACGTTTAGCCGTCGCCGCCTGCTCAGGGGTCGTGGTGAAGATGGCGCTGCGGTACTCTGCCCCAGGGTTAGCTTCGCACCTCAATGAACATAAGAAGTGAACTGGCACTCACGCGTCCCGACATCTCCTCCCTGCCTATTCTTCGTCGTGGGGTCGTGCGTCCGATAAAAGAACTCGACCAATTCCCCATAGCTCACGATCTTCGGATCGAACTCGATTCTCACCGCCTCTGCGTGCTGCGTCTCGCCGCTGCACACGCTTTTGTAATCTGGATTGACCGAGTCCGCAGAGCCGCCGGTGTACCCGACGCGTGTGGCGAGGATGCCCTTGGCCGGGGGGAAGTGCTTGACGAAAATGTGCTCAGTGCCCCAGAAGCAGCCGGAGGCGAAGATAGCAATTTCGGGGGAGGCTATGAGGATTCGTCAGTGCGCATTCGAGGAACAAAATTGGGGGACGGAGGCGCACTGGACATTGTGTTTGAATGACGGTTAAACTGTATTGAATAATGGATAGGTTGGTGGTCGTCGTCTGAGATATATACCGCGTTCCAGGGTCACGGGTGTGAATGAGCAAGCCGCAGCAGCGGCGCTGACGGTGGCGAAGGTGGGCGATGTCGATGCCCGCGATGGGCGGTGGGTCGCTAAGCAGAGGCGTGATCAGTTGATGTAATTCGCGATCACGTGTCCTCGTCGCGTAATCAGTGGGATCGCCACGATTATTGCGGCGATCCGGAGGGATAGGCCGTGCGCGCCCTCCTATCGTTCTGTGGACTCGGCTGGGTGGATTCTGCTTTGGGTCGCCGATTTGGGTGGACGAGAATTTTTAGCGCTGGTATGCCTGATGAATCATGATGTCAGCGCGCGCCTCACAACACTCCAATGGGATCCGCGGTACAAAGGATAATTTTGAATCTAGATCGTGCCTTACACACGAAATTTGTGTGTCGAGGATTCAGGAGAGTTTAATCCTATGTACCCTGTACTGCCGGACACAACACGTTTCTTGCGTTGCAGATGGTAATTTTGGCGCTGACGAATATGTAAATATTCTCGGACCTCCCGGCGACAAAAGTGTGGAAACTACATAAGGGATATTTTAAATTTTTGCCATGAAATCGCGTCCATTGTCATTGTCCAAGGGCATTATCTGATTCCACAGTCCACGTGATCGTATTGCGACCTATAAAGACGCGTGTTTTTGTTCCCACCGTCCGCCTTTGTCTCTTCACACCATCTACTCCTAAAATTTTCGGACAGAAACCGTCATGACACGTATCTGCAGCAGGAGAGGTTGCAGAAATGTAGTGGCACCTTCATCACACCTCATTGGCTGTGAAGCGTGCCTCGACAAAGAGCGGGCTTACCGAGCTCGACGGAGGGGACTTCCATGGCCTCCTGCAACCACCGTGCGCCGCTTTTTCTCTTCCATGCCACCCAACTAGCGCCGGTGTTCGTAGTCTCGAAGCATTACTCCCTCACCACCGCTCATCTTCTCCCCATCCTTTAGACTCGTCACCAGTCTGCCAAGAGACGGCAAAATCACGTGCTTACACGAAGATTTTGCCGTCTCTGGGCAGACTGGTGACGAGTCTACCCATCCTTTCCAATCGCATCGGTGCCACCGGTGCCACCGCGCGCTCCTGCCTTTACCCAGACGCTCAGGTCTTCATCGACATCCACCGCCGGTTCAACCACATCCACATCCACCGCCGTTCCTGTCTCGCGCTCCGTGAACAATCCCGTATTCTCCTCACCCAGCGCCGTTCGGGATCCGCCCCCTGCGTACGATCAGGCGGCTCAGCCCTCTCCTTCCTCGACTTCCACAGCACTACACCGACTCCTCGACGACCTCTCTCTTGTCACCGGTTGGTATTCCAAGCTCCAGGCGCTGGGGTTGTCGGACACCAACCTGCCTAACATCGGACGCCTCGCTGACGACCGTCGGGACGCTTTTATAGCCACGCTGGTTCCCACGATGAGTGTGGTGGATCGCATGTTGCTGGGAGAGGCTATTAGGCAGTTCGCGACGCCGAACATCTAGCGAAGTTAGATCTGCTTATGTTTGAGTACTTAGTCTGAATTTTGTATGCCTATGATTTCATGATTTATGTTGAATACCGGATGAGATCGGAGCTCTTACCTTCCGGGCCTGGGTTCCAAAACGCTCGCTCGATAATGTATTGCTCAGGGGACGTCTGTCAAAGACCCGAGTTTGACCGAGTCGGCTCGGATTTGCCGTTGATGATGATGATATATCAATATTGTATTACGCTATCTACGGGTCTGTAGGCTATGAAAGCTGCACGATGTACTGGCATAAGTGTGTATCGGGGTATTAATGCGAGGTCAATGATATAAGACCTCTGTGGTATGTTCCTCCTCGGTTTGAACTCCCCTCAATCATCGTAGTAAATATAATGAGGAGGCTGCTGCGGTTTGCTGAACTCTCCATTATCATGGCGGGACTGAGCATCCTCGTTAGTAAGGGTTGCCACAGACAACTCGCTTTGACGACGGTGCTTTAAGGTTATAAACGATGGTTGATCTAACACAACGTACTTCAACCGAGTTTCGTTTAGAAGATAAGCTTCGGGCTCACCTTTTTTATTCCGCCGTGCTCTGCGTCTCCACCACAACATTCCAAAGAGACCCAACACCAGTATGAGTAGAAGAGTCACAGAGCCACCAATTACTGCGGGTATAAGAGGTGATTTGGAGTTCACCGCATGCTGAGGTACGGGCATCGTTGCCTGGGGAAGTGGAGTTGAAGTCAAAATCGAGGTCGACGTAGAGTCCGAGGAACTGGCTGCGCCAGCCTGGACAAGGAAATAATCGATGATGAGCGGATGGTCGTTCAGAGTCGTGATAACTATGGTGTGGTTCCCTGGAGTTAGCTCAGATGAGCTAAAAAGCAGACTGTTTTCTGTGGGTCCTTTCTGTCCCTGGCTCGTTATTGGCAACGGCGCAGCCTCATCTATGACGACAGATGCGTTCAATCCGACATTAGGAAGGATCAGGCCGTTGAACGATATGGAACTCCCTGCCCATAGTATATGTATTGGAGGCGGGATGGCAAGGTAGGTGTTGCGCACCTTCAAATGTGAAAGACAGCACAGCCCCCGCGGACTGGCTAGCGTGATTGGTGTGCTGAAAGGAATTATTATCCACCCGTTGTTCCCAACCGGATTCATATCGTATGCGAGGGTCGCTGTCGTCAATAAACACCGTCTTGCCGGCAGTCGATGTCGTGTTGTACAAGAAATAGTCCAAATCAATGGTCGGAGGATGTCCTGTGGAGTTGTGGATGATAGAAAGTGTATGGGACCCCTCCTCGAGGGTCGCCGAAGCGAAGATAAGTTGGTGATAAGTATCGGAAGAGGCGTGTGGCGCCACAAATAAACCTGTCGACCCCTCAATGGTAAACGCCAGATTTTCCCCTCCATCGCCCTTCTCGACGGTGCCGTATACGCTGACGGATGTCCCTAGTGACCAAAGAACTCAAGGTCCATGATGCATTCAAAGGCGCAGACACCGTCGACTCACCCACGAATGTGAACGTCGCCGAATCATTTGGCTGGTTAGAGAACATGGTCGTACCCCTAAACTCGGTCGGCTTCCCCTTTTGTTGCCAGTTGGCCTGCGGATTATATTGCACTTGATGAGAATCACTATCGTCGACGATGACGGTGGAACCCATCTTGCAAGAGGGCGTCGTATGGGAGGAGGGGAAGATGAAGGCAAGTGCCAGCACTACAAGTCAATGAGCCATCCACAACATAAGATCCCGACGACCGCATCGCTTCAAGGTGTTGAATGAGAATGACGGGAGAAGCTGATGATCGACAACCAGTGCAACGCCGCTGTTGACTCGGAACCTCGGACTGCCAGGAGGAAAACCATCGATGGTGATAAATGCAGTTGCCAATCCGGGGTCGAACGGAAGGAGACTTCTGGCGCACTTGCTGCAAATTAAATTCCTAGAATGTCAGAGCGAAACGAGGAACAATCTCAGCTGTCTCTCCCGGTATCAGTCAACCAAGCAACATGATCTCGGTCCTGGATCAGGCGGGATAATTATAATTAGGGCACATATCAGAGTATGCGCATGGAATCAACCTTGCGTAGATGATTTGGTGGATCCGCAACTCAGCAGATTCCACGGTGCAATGCGTGGAAAATATCACGCGAAAATCGTTTTGATCGGTGATAGCAGTTGAGCATTGTAGATTCCACTAAACCTAAGACTGTCCAACAAGCATGCGTGGCGCTTGTTAGAATGTGCCGCTGTAACAGTGCCAGAAAACAAGATGGTGGTCTGAGGTCTTACTCCATGGTTATGGCGCTGGCTCGGCTTCTTCTTTAGTTCATGTCGCTTGAGGCTCGGAGTTTGTGAGGGGCGATGCGAGCCTCGAGCTTATGGCATTGACTTTAGGCTGATTTTATGTCTTACCGGCTAGGGCTGTCTATCTCACGTGGGATGTTTCTTGCACTGTAGCCGATGTTCTTGTGGTGTCCTTCACTATATTCGGTCCTTTCTTCGAGCGACGTCAATGAGAATTAAATCTGCATGGCGTGGTTCTGACAATGCCTTATGTCGGAAATGGGTCTTGCCGGCATGCTACTCATCGCCGACGGTGATATGGTTTCGCGCACAAATGTTCATTGAGGAAGTTCTCTTTCACTCTTCCATCCTATGGTTTAATTTCTTTCTGCTGGCCCTCCTTTATGGTGCTGCTCTCCCGGTCTATGCGGGCCTCGAACTTACCATACTATCGGGTCTGGAATCCTGTAATTCTACTCCTGATCGGCACCGCGTTCAAGTTTCGGGCCAGTGCAGTTTTACTTTACTTAGCTTTCAATACTCTCACCCATCCCGAGCCATCTCAAACCATACGTGTCCCTCATCGAAGTCGCTATTTCTGTCCGATACCCGTCCCCACTTGCCGTCCCATCTCGACATTCTTGTTTCCCTTATGAACTCTACTTTTCCTGTTTTCGCATAAAATTCTCATTCCTCTACTTACCCGCAATACCGTTACCCTTGCATACTCCATACTAGTTTACCTAGATATTGCCGCTTAGCCCATATGGCCAGGTACCGCAACTATAGAATTCAAATCAAGTCACTACGTTCCAGCCCCCTGTAGGCACACCCTTGCCTACGCTCGTGTTCGCTGGTCTACGTCGGTTCAAGTGTGTCGATGGCCGTAGGCAAGGGGACATCGGCACATCGTTGCCTTCGCTCGTGTTCGCTGGGCTACGTCAGCGTACGTCATGTAGACGAACTTCGCCTAAGTGTGTCTACGTGTGTCTAAGTTTGTGGATAGCCGTAGACACACCTTGGTCTCCCCAAACATAACAACTCCATATTTCGTGAATCACATGGGTCTATGCTCGTCTACATTGGTCTACCGCAGTAGGCCCATGTAGGCATACCAAACCCATGTAGACTCACGTATACCAAGGGTGTCTACACGCTGTAGGCATATGTAGGCGAACAGGTTTGTCTACAGTTTGTCTACGGCGGTAGACACAGTGTGTGCCTACAAGGGGTCGGAACGCAGTGAGTGTGCGTTAAGCCGGACTCGCGAACTTTCGTCGTCTGCGTCCTTGAGATGAAAAAATCTCGTAGTCTATCAAGCTGAGTGACTCAACACCTGGGGCACGTTGTCGGCCACGGCCCACAAAACGGTTGTCACTGGTACGACTTATTCTAGCGAGCTCTTTTTGCGATTTCGGGCCAATTGCCGGGGTCCTCAGAACTGAGGTACTAGTAAACCTTAGTTGTTGCGTAGTTTCGATCTCCAGGTGTTCGTGGTTATCAACTTTGACACGCTCAAGTTCGCCTTGCGCGATACTGGGACTAGTGTTACCACGGCTCAGCTTCGGCTGGCTCGGCTCGGTTCTGGACCCAAGGCCGGCTCCCACGGCTCGCAAGCCGTCAAACCTCGGCTGGGTCCGGCTGGCTATGGCTTAGCCGCGACTTTAACCTTAATTTGGAAGCCTCGCGTTTTTGGGCCAGAGGGTCGTTGGTATGAATGTATCTATGCTCTTGAGGTGTCATTCACATACCCTAGGCTATGCGCAAGCACAGATGGATGAAATGAACAAGAAATGCACGATGTTTGGTTTGTTCCAATTTTGGGTAATTGATCCGATAAGCTGTTTAAGCTCATATCTGGCCGAAGGTCTTGAATTGGGAGGAGTAAGTGACCCATTGCAGTTCACAAAACAATTTATACATCAGCTGAGGACTTGAAACGCAGGCCTCATCCAAATTGGGTTGAGCCGTGGCTCAGCCAGCTCTAAGCCAAAGCCGTTTGACGGCTCGCTGAGCCACGGCCGCAATACTTCGCCAAATGTAAGTTAAAATTAATACTCAGATACTTTGAAGGTATTCTGCATCCTTTCAACTTTTTCACGGCTCGGCTGGCTGATTTTCAGCGTGGCTCGATTGGCTAGCCAAGCCGAGCCGAGCCGCGGCAACTCCAACTGGGACCCGCGTCTAAGTATAGAACGTTCAGTCAAAATGATTTCGGCATTCCCGGCACACAGATATATTCACACGCGTGGTCATTCGCTTACCAATCCCCCTTTTCTATCACCATTGGCAAGAGCGTCAAGCGACACCTATGTCGATGAAATCTCAAAGCTCACATCGGGGCGTTGTGGTAGTTCTCGGAGAGTTCCAATTCCTGTGGTAGTTCCTCCAAGAGCTCCAATTTCGATGGTGCTTGGACGGTGCGCCCTCCGGTTTAAAAAAGTCTTGATGTATGCTAATTCGATTATGGACTACAGTCTTTTCCGTCTGTCTGGCTTACGCCTGAAAGTGACAAGTATGTTATCGACCGTCCACATTGGAACACTGCGGCCGCGCCAGAACGCCAGAGACATAGACCTACTTCGAATGGAACAAGTTCTTCGGACATTACCTCCTCCTACCCGAGCGGTTCGGCGTCGAGCTGGCAGAGCTAATATTTCGTCTCTACTTCGGTATCCCAAGATGCATCATTCCTGTGGCTTGCCTCCCAGAGGCTGACGACAACGTCTTCGTCTTTACGCTCGCCGGTCCGTGTGATGCTGACGGCAAGGAGATGTATATCCTACACCATAGTATGAAGCTCATCCAGATCGCTCTCAATCACTACCGCCATGGTTCCTCATGTGTCGCCGACTATCATGCAAAGAGCATGACCAGTCCGTCGTCCCAGTACCGGGTGGCAAGGAAACACTGCTGGCAGCATACAAGAAATCTGGTGTTTGTTGGCATTAACTGCTGATGTTGTATTCGCACGTACATAGTCGTCTCTCTGTTTTTACCTCCAACAATCCCAGGAGACATATCTCAGCCTGCCCATGGAAAATTAACCCTTCTGCGCTGCCGGAATATAAAGACACCAGCAGCTCATCGTAGGCTCGTCGGCAAATTTAGAACTTCCTGAAGACCGGCCTCTTCATAGCTGGGCTAGTTCAAGCTTTTCCGGTTTGTACCGCTTATAATTTATGTCATTCTGGGACTGAAATGTTATCCGTCAGATATCTGCAGCATTGAACATAATGCACTGGCTGGGGAAGCACGATATAGCACGCGGTAACGATCACCGAAAGCTTCTCTCCAGGCTTGGAGTGCTTCGAAGCCAAGGGAGACTGATCGAAGCGTTGCGTGACTACCGCCTTCCCTCTTCTATCACGTCGGGCACTGACTGGCTAACAGAGACATGATGTATCGGAGTAACAATCCTGATGCATCAGCTAAGGACGAGCCCGAACACAGGGTTTCTTTAGAATTATCGTGTTAAGATGTCTGCAGCCAGGGGTCGATAAGTCATTGCGAAGGATTGGATGGTCAGCTCATACGATGACTTGGGTGAAAAGATTGGCTTAGGTGAGTATCATTCTTGGGAATGACGACGACCGAGAGGGTCACCGCCTGTCAGAGATATCCCTGAGAGGCAACGTTAACATCCGATCTGAGTTGGCCATACATAATCTGACTTTGCAACAGACCTGCTCACCCCGCGCCCGCCGTATCAGGCCGTCAAACGGTATGCCAACAAAGATCTTTCCGACATATCAATGGATGGTACACTTACCACCGCCTTTGCTTGCTCACCACGCGGCTATCGATATTCTCCATCTTCCATTCCCGTAAACCATCTGCTTCGTGGCTCAGTCTCACACGGAGCAAGTTATATATTTCGTGGGCTCCGAGTCTCAGCATCAACTTATTCCCCACAGTAGAACACAATGGCCAGTGCGTCCAACAGTTTTGTTTACTGACTGAGCTGAAACCTTACAAGTTACGATGCCTGAAAGCGCCATCGTCGCCTCCGATCCCACAAACACAATACCCTGTGCTCTTCCGTCCTACAATTTTGTTCGTCGAATGCGCACTGATGAATCCCCACAGACTCCACCGAAATTGCTATCTTCGCCTCCGGCTGCTTCTGGGGCACTGAGCACATTTTTGTGAAGCATTTCCCTCCGGCCAAGGGCATCCTCGCCACACGCGTCGGGTACACCGGCGGCTCTGCGGACTCGGTCAATCCGGACTACAAAAGGTGTGCAGCGGCGAGACGCAGCATGCAGAGGCGGTGAGGATCGAGTTCGATCCGAAGATCGTGAGCTATGGGGAATTGGTCGAGTTCTTTTATCGGACACACGACCGACGTCGTTAAATAAGCAGGGAAGAAGTACGGGGACGCGTGAGTGCCAGTCTATTTGTTATGCTCGTTAAAGGGGGAAGCTGATTGTGGATAGAGTACCGCAGTGCGATCTTCACAACGACCCTGAGCAGGCGGATACGGCTAAGCGCGTCACGGAGGAAGTCCAGGCGAAGCATTTTACCCCCAACGTGAGTTTCGTGAAGATTCCTACGTTTAATCTCTTTTTCGTCATCTTCGGTATCAACTCACACACCGTGCAGGACACTAAAATTGTTACTACAATGACAGTGCCGGGCCGTGGTGGAAGCCGAGGCTTACCACCAGTTGTACCTGCTCAACAACCCCGACGGATACCACTGCCCGACCCATAGGTTACACTGGTAAATGAGCTTCATCGGAGGGATGGTTCGATGAGACGCTGTAGAACGTGTTCGTATTTGGTGCTTGTGGATTCATGTTTCATACCGATTTTTGTGCCTCTTGAGTTTTTTGATCCTTTGGTATTTCCCTCAGACCATGCATTCCTTGCAATTCAACGAAGTAGACAGAGGCAATCCCTGTAAGTCTGACGTGACGAAGTCCTCCAAAGAGATTTGGGAGGCTGATTTCAGCCACCCAACTTCCGCCCGTATCCCGACACAAAAGGCCCACCTGGCTCTTGGGTCCACTGAAGTTGGATGGCTCTAAGCATTTTCGGCCGGCCGGAAGATCCCGGTGTTAGCCGATCCCGGCACTGAACCTTTGGCAAGAAGGGCTCAATTGATCAAAACCTGCGTTTCCACTGATCCAGCAGTCTATATTCTCGACCTTTCTTCATGAATCATGACTCGGATGTAAATTCCTCTTAAGACATTCTACCGTACCTGTTTCGACGGAGGTTTATTTGGCATTACCCCTTGATAGCGGCGAACTTATTTCGAGGCCTTCATGACTCGAGCTACGGTTAGCCTCGGTTACTTGAGCGGCAATCAAAGGATATCGCCGTCAATACCCGCACCGTGCTGCGCGTCGTGTCGCCGCCGCTCTGAGTCACTCGAGTATCCTTTTGCCTTCGCCTCCCTTCTCTGACTATGTATTTATCCACGGCTTCACTTCTAGATCTCCGTCTTCTGTTAATCTGGGTGCGGCTCGCAAAAACAGCTTCACTGAAGGAACAACCCGAATCACGCCTAGAAGAAAATCCAGGACCGATGAATGGGTTCCTGCAACCGGCGGCGGGAATCCGACGGCGACACGGACAAAAACGGGCTTACAAGGCCGACAACCTTTGTGACTCGTCCTGAATCACTTCCTGATGGCGGCTCTCGGCCCCATTTGGAAGTCTTTGGCGTCTTTTGCACGGGCATAAAACGTGCCAGTCACGGTTCAACTCCTCACACCTTTGTCAACATCTCACCGCTCGAATGTTCCAACCTTTCGAAAACGCGTCGCAGTTCTATCCCGGTCTCATCATCTGGTGCGACCCCAATTCGTATGATATGGAGGCCACCACGCTGCCGCCGAACACGACATACGACCGCAAGAAGATGCGCGAGCTCCGCCCTTGTCTTGTCGTCGCCGTCAACCAGGCAACGCAAATGCTGCAAGTGACGCGCCTCTGCGCGACCGTGGTCAGATTCTTTCTGCTTCCAGCTCCGATGATTTGCTCATCACTGTGAGCTACCAGCCCACGGACCCGCGTCGGTGGGTGCGCGTCGACAGTCAGCCGTCCATCACTTGGAAACATCCCGATGCGTGGATCTGGGTCGGCACGCCCTCAACAATAAAGATGGTCCTCAACTACGCCAAGGCGATGCACCGTGTGTCCTTTCCTTTCCTCATCCACTCAACATAGTGAAATTAATTTTACCGATCAGCACACAAGGACGTGCAGTACACGACGCCGCAATTGCCACCGCGAACCTGCAAAACTATTGGATCCACCGCCAGAATTATTTGAATCAGGGTTCGTTTGCATATATTTCGTTGTAGCGCACCCTCGCATACTAACTCACAACCGCGAACCAGGCCCCAGCACGAGCGCAAGCGCATACCCTACCCACGGGGGAGCGAGTACATACAATACCACTCCGTATCCTGGTAGTACTGTATATTCGTCGAATCCAAATACTCCGCTTCAGTCTCCATCGACACCGACACACAGCAACATGTTCAACACACCAGCAATGTCAACGTATAACCCTAATACCAACACCAACCCCGGCGCGAATCCAGCATACCCGCCAGGTGGCCATGGCCAAGGGTACTTCGGCTATGTGTCGAATATGAACATGAATCCGAACATGAACATGAATACGATAAACCATGCCCAGCACGGACAACAGGGCTTCAACACCCTGGCACCACAGCCCGTCGTAGTCCCCGCGGGCTTCACGGAGACGCATTCGAGCGCGCCGGGGTGGTGGCGCAATCCTGAGACGGGTTGGTTCTGGCATGCGGCGCGCGGGCTGTTGCCGCCTGCTGCGATGAGAGGGCCAGGAGGGCCGCCGGCGCCAGAGTGAGGGTGATAGTCATAACGCGTCCTTCGTTTGAGCGACGCCTGCTCTTTGATTCGCTTTCTCTCTCTGTCCACTTGGACTGGACTCGGACCCTGTTGTGCTGGCTGTTCCTTTACTCTCCTGTTCTCGTCAGGCGCGCGCTCTGTATTTCAGACATGCCACACTACATCATAGATCTTCTATTCTACGAACTCATATTTGGATTGTAGCCAAACTGTATACCCCTGCTGTCGTACTCTATCCTCCTCGCTGTCGCAGTTACCGAACAATATTGATTTTTCACACAAAGCTCTGAGTGTGTCTGAGCGCTTTCGATATTCACGAGTATATATCCGTTGAGTTTCAATTTGGATTCCGAACTGAGATCATGAATGCATAGACTTCAATATTAAATTGCGAGTCATATATGTATCTACATGTGCGGCGGCGCAAATGCCCGTCCTAACAAATATACTGTAAAGAATTCTGACGGGCCTGGGTAAATTCAATCACGCATCCAGGATGCCCTGAACATCCGCTTCTGGGACGGCCGCCTCCCACACAGAAACCATTTCCGCCCAGGCACGGTCGCATACTTCCTCCCCGTGCGCGGTGTCCAGCCACTTTGCGGTTCTGCAAAGCAGATCACATCAATATTCAATTGTTGATCGAAACAGCGGTGAGGGACGTACGTCTGCATCCGTGTGCGCGAAATATATGCGCCTGAGGGCGTAGCTGCCAGGAGCCCGTAGAGAATGTTGAGTGCGCCTTTGGATGCGGGCCAGGCAAGGACTTGAATCAGCCCGCTGTGGTTTCAATTAGTGGTAACGATGGAAGTGGGATAAACAACACGCACCGCGCAACGAGGGGCAGCTTCCTATCGCGTGGAAGCTCTGAGTGGTTCATTCCTGGGTCAACAACACTACACGCAGGGAGGAATAACCGGTGAGTGAATGAAGGGACGGGGAGGCGAGATGAATGGAACAACACACACTTGACGACGACACCTTGCGCCAGGGTGAGAGGTGCGACCTTCTTGGCAATGAAATAGTTGAACAGTTTCGATGTGGGGTACCTGTCGAATGAGTTGTACTTCGGTTCATCATTCAACGCCCCAAGGATATTCTCCTCGAACTGCTCTGGAAATTTGGCGACATTCTGACCTAGAATATTCAAATCTCCTCATTAATTGGATTAATATGTGATTAAGAGGGAACACGTACCACCAGACCCGGTGATGGTCAGATGCGGAGGGATGTGCTCGGCGTTGGGAATGTGAGGAAGGGCCGCAGACCGCTGGAGCAGGGGCAGAAGGAGCACAGCAAGGAGTCCAGTCGACAGCGCGTTAACCTGGATTCTGTTTTGGCATCGCAAATTTCAGTAATCTACTCAGTGTATAATTAGCAAGCCCACCCACGTCGTCTCCCACCCATCTGGAGTCATCCGCCAGCCATCAGCGCCGCCCACACCAGCATTCAGAGCGGCTCCATCCAGCCTATCAAGCGTCGTCTCCGCCTTGTGCGCAAATTGCGCAACGCTCGCGAAGCGCGCCATGTCCAATTCCCACACTTCCAGCACGCCGGAAAATTGCGTCTCCTGCAAGATCGTCTCTCGTGCAGCGTTTCCCTTCGCCATATCGCGCACGGCGAGGATCACGCGCGCGGTATTGAGGCGGGCGAGGTGGGTCGCTAACGCGAGGCCGAGCCCCGTATTCGCGCCGGTGACGATGTACGTGCGACCCGCGAGCGACGCCTTTGGCTCGGGGTAGCGAGTGGTGAGCTGTGCGAAAATCGTGTTCCCCAAGACATGCTTGCTGATATCGCCAAGTGTAGCCATTTTGATTCTGGGGGTGTAAGTAATGAGATATAGAATCATGTTCGTTTTATATTTGAAGTCTGCCAAGACTCAAGAGAGGTCAGTGCCGTTGAGACGTGCCGCACGGTAGAGGGTCTGCCAGCTTCGACGGAAACGCGGAAAACAATACTAGAAGGACCGACTAATTTGGCGGATGAAAACTATCCGAGCTGCCAGGACTGAATGACTCGCAGTTTACGATGCGCCGGTGGGAAAGGTTTGTTACGATGCCGAGTGCATTCGTCATGAACAGCCGAGTACTGGCTCTGTTTAAAAAGTGCCCTTCCTTAGCAACGAATAAGTTTGGACGGATACTTGTGTGCATCTGCCTGCCATTGGTAGTACCTTGGTTATGTCTGGCAGTGTATAATCTGGGATCGTAGAAAATTTCAAGAGGCGTCTAAGTACCTCACGTGCAACTTGCGCGCAACATATTGAATCCAGCCTCTATGTCTGGAGTGCCTGCAGCATCGTACGGGTCGACAGCGAGGAACCCCAGATCTGCCAGACCGCTGGTGGTGTGAAGGCTTGCAAATGGGAAGAAGGAACGTGCTTGGCCCTGTTTCCCATCAACGCCAACCTCGTCAGTGGCACCGCCACATGTCGACCAGAACGGAAACCCCGGAAATCCCATTTTGAATTTTCCCCAAGCGCTCGTACGTTTCATGGAGCCAATACGAACGAAGGCAAAAAGTCTAAGCCAGAGATAAGTCTACGTATAGAGAGGTTGTGCGAGAAATGAGGGCCGGGACGAGGGGATGAGTAGAAATAAAATATCCGGATATCGATTAAATCATTTTAAATGGATTGAAACGGTCGACTGGGAGGGTCGAGGTAACGGAGACTCGGATGCATATTAGCACCCTGAGCTTTTGCGTCGGGGAGGAGAGTCGACAGAGCAGCAGCGTCAATATCTGGGAGGTGTCGACGTATCGCGCCTCGGACGCTTGCGCATGCGCGCGCGCGTTAGTACGGGCTCGCCCCGTCGACATCACCATCTGCTGCAATGGCGCGCTCGCGCTCGCGCCGCACATCGAGATGCGGATGGGCCCAAGCGAAGGACGGCTGGGGCGTGTGGGTGTGGAGACGGAGGTGGGTGGTGTGTGTACGGCTGCTGCAGCGGACGGCGTGCGCGATGAGGTGTGCCTGAGGCCCACGGCGCGGAGGAGTACCCGTGCGGCGCCCGTGGGTGCGAGTGGGGGAGGTGTGCAGACGCAGACGAGTGAGCATTGCGAGGGGCGATGTACTCCGTGGTGGGGAAGTGGTTCGGGTCGTGCGGACGGATGTGAACGTGGTCGTGAGGGCGAGATGTCGTGCGCGTATGAGTGGGCGCCTCGGCTTGATTCTTCTCTTTGGCTGCGTCGTCTCGGGTGCCCTTCACCTTCCTCTTCCTCGGGGTGAGGATAGGAGGGAGAGGGCGACCGCGATACGCCTCTGCCGGCGCGCGCGAAGTAGACACGGATAGTTTGTGGATCACTTCAGCGATATGCGGGGAACGGGGCACGTTAGAAGAGTGCGCAGCAGCGACTTGGGTCGCAAAGCTGTGGTAGACCTGCGTCTCGTGCGGGTCTGGGCAAGCGCTGAGCTGGATGTGGATGTACCCGCTTCCATGGGGTGCACCTCGCGCCGTGTAGCGTACCACCCATCAAACGCGGATGCATCATGGATGGGGTCCGCATCGGCATACAGGGTAGCCGCCGCGCTGACTCTGCTCTCCTCCACCGCCTTCTCCTTTCCCTTCCCCTTCCACTTCCTCCCCCAGCCACCTCCTCGCCGCTCCCTGCACCCCGTCCCCACTCTGTAGCCCGCCCCACCCGGCACCCTGAGCCTCCACCCTGTCTTCTGCGCACCCGCATTCGCATCCCGCTCCACCTCGTCATGCGCCCGCGGACGCCGCACGACGTCGTCGTGGGTATACGGATGCCGATGCCGATACGGGCGTCCCCCGTGCGCTCTTCCCCACACCCACCGCCGCGCGAGCCCCATCGGGCGCGGGCCCCAGCCCACCCCAAATCCAAATCCAATCCCGAGTCTGGGCCAGAGCGGGGGCCGGAGCGCGGGAGAGGGGGGAAGCGGATGAGGCAGCGGTGCGTGTAGAAGGGGTCGGCGGGGGGCTCGATGACGGGCGCGCGCGGGCGGGAGTGGAGGCCATGGGCGTATTGTCCATTGCCTTTTTTGGAAGTGGAGGTAGAGGGGGAGGATGCGCGATGTAGGTGGGGAGTGGGCGTATGGGGATGGGCGTATGGAGAGGGGTGAGGCGGGAGGCGGAAGGTGAATGTAAAAGAAAATGCGGGGTCGGTGGAGGGAGGAGCAGGTGGGGGATGGTCGATGGAGGGGCGAGCGGTGGATGTGGATGTGGCGGCCATGGAGGGCACCGAGAAAGACGGGATTGGGGAGGTGATGGTGGCGGGGAAGACGGCATGGAGGGGCGGGAGCGTGGCTTCGTTCAGACTGGGGGCATGTCGTCAGGAGTATGCAGGAAACACAAATACAAGAAGAGAAAGCGCACGCACCCGTCGAAAGAAACATGCTCAAGCACAGACGGGAAGTCATTCATCGGTGGGAGGGGGTGGTCTTCTGTCCTCGGGCTGGATAAAATAGGTCAGCACTGACACGACAGTAAGGCAAGAGCTCGAAGATGGAGATAAAGAAAGAGGAGAGAGTGGCTTACGACGCTGGGATGACTCGATGCGCGGGCTGAGGGTCCACGCAAGGGTGCTGGGGGCGGTGGACGATGAGGCGGAATGGAAGATGTGCACGAGCGACTGTGTCTTGGGCGCTGTGTCACCGCCGATGGACAGGCGCGGGAGATCGTGGGGTTTCACGCTAGCCCGCTGGGGGACTGCGGCGGGGACATATGAGGTGAATGTGGGTGTGCCTGTCGGGGAAAGTGATATGGCCATTTCGAGTCGATTCTACTGAACTTGGGGTGGATTGGATTTCGGGTAGATTCGAGTGGTGGGTCTCGAAAGGTGTTGGAGGGAGCGCCGGGTCAAAGTGCTGGATGAGAAGCAGATGGGCGTCAGACACCGAGAGAGTGAGACGAGGAGCAGCGCTACGAACCTAGTTCTGTACGGGTCTTGCTGCTGTTTGCGGGGAAAGTATAGTTCGTGCTTGTCGTGCTTATTTATCGCCTGAGGGCGTCAAAGCGCGGGCAGAGATACTATGCGCCAAGAAAGCGTCAGCGGTCGAAGCAAAGCGAAAAGTAGCCGGTCCCACTGATGTCTCCGGTACGCTGTGATGCCTTTTGCCGTATCGGGTATTGTCTCGAATATATTCGCTGGGACCAGGTCCAAGCAATGGCCCAAAAGTCCTACGCACAGGCAAGGCGTCAGCTATAAGACACATCGTAAAGCGTGCGTTTCCATACGACGTGTTGTCTTGTTTCTAATTCTATTGTATCTGTCTTGCTCCGCACCAAGGCCAAAGCACTACCCAAAAGACCGTGTAAGTCGAGGGAGGGGTGGAGTACAAGAAGTGATAAACACCCAGGAAGAAAGCATCCCATTACATAGCTGGCTGCCCATATGGCTTGAGGGCTGTCCATTCGTCGGCTTCAGTGGATACTTGATTGGCTGGTAACAAAGGCGAGGGCGGTGCTAGACGTCTAGACAGTTTGGAACCGATACGCTTGCATTGTACTGAGTCCAGCCAGGGAACGCAGAGAGAGAAAGACAAAGCAAAGAAAAGACTCGTCTGGCAGTGCGGAATCAAAGTGGAATGATTGGAATGATGCGGAACCCCCCTCGTGTGTCAATCACGGTCACGTGGCTTCTTCGACTGCGGGATATGTTCAAAACCCGCTTCAAATTCAATACTTGTGGAGCTGCCCAATCTCCACGTTGAACTTATAGGGAATCCGAACACGCACTGCATCACTTGTGGCCGAGTCATGATAGAATAAAATCTCAGGCGGAAGTATAATTTGGGCCTTGGCAATAGAGCTGTTTGGCAAGTGATGTAAACCAAAAATATGCTGAAAACCTAAGCGAAACTTGATGCAAAAACTTTGCTCCACAATGTAAACCCTGCCCCAAAATACAGTCACAACCAAAAGATAGTCAGCTCCACAATGTGAAACGTTCTGGGCCTTGATGTAAAAAAAAGTCACTTTACATTGCTTGCCAAACAGCTCTAATCAAAATGAAGAGGCCAAAAGCAAGAACTCGGCAAGGGCTGTAAAAATTGTATCAAAGATGAGGGCGGCTCTGTAGCTGAGAAGGTAAAAAAATTGTTCCCGACTTGACGGATCAGCGGAATTAAATCAATTTTGAGCACTGGTCAGAGCATATGGATATTGATATGGATCTTCCTTGACAGATAAGTTCTTCGCCAACTCAACCCCAGGAATGCTGAGCAAGGTTGGCTCCAGATTGCAAACATTGAATCACATTCTCTTCCTCTGAAGCCGTGCAGAGAATTGGGCACGAATACTTGGCATGTCTACTGTCCCGACAAAAAAACGGTTTTTAATGCAATTATATTTCCACAACGCGGAAATCGCGTCAAGCTCTCCTTGATCATGATAATCATTCATTTTGATTGAGCAATAAAATTCCCAGGGTCAAGGTGTTCCGAACCGGAAGGACGGAGGTCAGCACAGCTAGGGAAGATTTGGCATGGAAAAGGATCGGGACTCGACCCTATTTCTGTGGGGAAAACGCGTACGTGGCTGCAGGCGTGATAAAATGACAGAAATCTGGCAGCGCAGCCTACTGGAACCAACTGCGTCTGCTACGGCCCGCACTGTGCATAGGTCAGCTGGACGATTACATCACAAGAGGACGGGGAAACTGTTGAACCACTGAGATTTCACTGAGATAGTATGGGAGGACTTAAACAGAGTGAGAAGGACGGAAAGAAAAAAATACGGGGAAATAGCACAATCAAGGAGTCATTTGACGGTTAATAATGAAGGGAACCCTGCACGGGTAACTGTAAGGCATTTCGTCAACGAAGTAATTTTGCTTGGATTTGGGCACAGCAGGAGGTAGAATATTTGAAGCCGTGTCTCGACGACCGGCGTTGTCGCAAGAAATGGGTGAATCCCGGCGTCTAACCCTCAGATGATCCGCGTTGTTGTGCATCGCATTTTTAATTCTGAAATGCAACTATTGTTAGTTCTACCACCGGTAGATTTCCGTGATATCCGATCAATGGTTTTTACCTTCGACAGAACGGTACCGGAATACTTACTTGCGGAATACCTAACCCTGCTCTGGGCGAGCTCTGCATCTCGCGGCCATTTCATGCCGATAAAACAAACCACATCAACGAGGCGCTGTGCATGAGCGTCGACTTGTTTTGACTCACTCGATTTTTCCATTGAAATGCGGTCCCAAATATGAGGCTCCGAAACATTCCAGCGTCTGTACCCAGCATAAAAGGTGAGGGGGGGTCGAGCATGAGTCAGTACTGTCTGAGAGCAACATGTTCCAACCCTTCGTCAACGCAGCCCAGTTCTACCCCGGTCTCATTCTTTGGTGCGACCCCAACTGCCGCGAGATGGACGTCTCGACACTGGCACCCAGCGATCTATATGACCGCAAGAAAGCGCGGGAGCTACGACCATGCCTTGTAGTCGCTGTGGACTACACCAACAACTCGTTCCAAGTTTCTCGTATCTGTGCTAAGACGGCATGTGGCCCCTTCCTGCATCAGAACCACACTCTCCGCTGACTTCAAGCGCATCTCACCTATTATACAGCCAAGGGACACCAGACAGTGGGTCCGAGTTGACACTGCGCCACCCATCGCGTGGAGGCTAAGCGATGCCTGGATCTGGGTCGGCACACCGCCCACGATAGCGATGGTGTTTAACAACTCAAAGATTATGCACCGTCCGTTGATATCATTCTCTTGCTTCGACCGTTCCAAATATGTTTTTTGCAGCGCACAAAGATATGGACTTCTCCCTGAATCCCATCGCCGCTTCGAATCTCCAAAACTACTGGGTGCACCGCCAAAATTATCTGAATGGTCAAATGCATGGTGCGTGTTTGAAATAGTCTCCGGTTGCGAACTAACGCGGGGTTTAGCCCATAGTCTGCCAAGTTCCAGCCATTCCCCTGCAGCCGCTGGGCATACAACATACCCAACCGCTCATAACATGTATCCATCGGTCCAGTCAACCTCACGATCAATAAACCACCTCAACCAGATGCAGGCTCCTGCCTTTAACACCCTTTCCTCCCAGCCAGTGGTTGTGCCTGCAGGCTTTACAGAAACGGACCCAAATCTTCCAGGATGGTGGCGGAACCCGCAG
Source organism: Mycena leptocephala (assembly GCA_029378395.1). NCBI lineage: Eukaryota > Fungi > Basidiomycota > Agaricomycetes > Agaricales > Mycenaceae > Mycena > Mycena leptocephala. The sequence continues at coordinate 62,425 of JARJLF010000728.1, read as the reverse complement.
ACAGGCTGGTTTTGGCATGCTAGTCGCGGACTTCTACCTCCGTCCTCGCCGAGATAACTCGGTCTTATTGCAACCATTATATTAATTATATTCAGACGCGCGGGAGCCATAGGACAACTCTTAGAATTAGCCGTGTTGTTTTTCAGATATTTATTTCCTCGTTGTGACGACCTTTACTCATAACTAGAATTAATACCAACTTTGGTGTACTTTGTACGATCCGAGCACATGAGCCCATCTTGATCTCAGGGTATTATCAAGTAAAGCAGGAGGATTTTCAACAAGCAGCAGCTGCTTAATCAACGTATCACGGGTTCGACATATGCGGGGTCCAATTAAGTTTTGCAATAAATTAATTTATAAACCAACACATCGCGTCCCGTAGTGGTCCACTGTGGTTTAAAATACACCATTCGGGTAGAACGCTTAGTTGAAGCGAGCCGATGACGGGCCGGAGGAGGGGTTTGATGTGCTGATGTGGCGAAGAACCCAAGTATGTACAAACAGTCTTTTCTTCCCACAACCATGGCTGATCTGAACTTCGACGCGGGGTACGACAGCGCTAGTGACTCAGGCCCGCGGGCAAATCCAACAGCATCCAATTTCGAAAAAAGTGAGCCGGTGAAGACGGCTAATGACTCCAAGGCGGCTAAGCCCAAGTGAGGTTACTCCCAACACAACACACCTTTAACTAAGACTGTTGGCAGGCATCACAAGCGCGCCCTCAACCGCGAAGGGCGTGCCATTTGCAGGATCGTTCATGCCCACGGATGGTCGGCTCCCAAGATCGCCGCGATCTTCAATCTAACACAGAAACCAATCGAGAGGGCCATCGAAAACAGTTATGTTCCACCGGACAACAAGCTCAAAGACTACAATCACGTTGGGCAAGATTTTAGGGAGAAATTCCCGCCGAAGGTAATGCACATCGTTCAACTAAGGGTTTTCCGCTTCACTCACGCTCGGTAGTCTGGTGTTGAGCATCTGATCCATCCCAATGGCTCGGAATCCGTAGACAAAAATGAAGTCGTCAGCCTGGTTTCAACCACACCTACCCACGAGAACGTGCGTCGCTATTACGACCAGCATTTTGCGCTGCCCCCGCGTCCCGTGAGCATCATGAATATCGTAACCTTCTCATTCGCCTCAATGATATCAGTACGTATACGTTGGACGCTCCTTTGAGAAACGGAATTACAATCAAGTAACGGAGGTGGAGGACTCCATTCAGGTATGTGCATCTTCAAAGGTGGAGCACCTCATGGATCGAATATCAGACCCCAAAAAAACCACGCCACGGTCGAGAGATCGGATCTGAAGCAGCTCCACTTCCATCGCTAATACTGGATTGTCGTTCAATCGACCTTCGACCCAAGTTTCCGATGGTCAGCCACGCGTCGGAAAACTCACATTCCGTGCCTCGGGTTCGTTCCCCGCCGACCTCGTACTCGTGTCTTTAACGGTTGAGCTTGACAGTTAAGCGAACCGTTGACATCTGCGTCTATGCCTGTTCCCCGGCTGAACAAGACGCCTGAAGTAGCAAATGCGATCAAGTCATGCACTATGGGTCCCCGCAGTGCCCCGCGGGCGACGACCACTCCGGCGTCACTTCCTCCTGCTGAAATCTTCGTTGCCTTTCTCACGGGTCTCCATCTCTCGAAACATCTCGCCTTGTTCACTGAGCGCGGTTTTCATGACATTGCTATATTGCGCACGATGGCTCGGCTGGACGAAAAGACGCTGCACACCACGCTGCGGCGCTGGTTGGCGGAAGATTTGGAACATCCTGGCGTCACCGATGGTCTGACCGATGCGGAACTTCTGACGTTTGAAACTGCCATTCGGCAGCTGTAATGGAATAGACAGTGATCTAAAGAAATGGACGCACTCGTGGGATATAATTTGAATCCGCCGGGTTTCGGCCTGTTTGGATTGTCAGGCCGAAAGATAGTCATACCATACCATACGTAACCAAAAAATCCTCTTCATCTTTCCGCTTTCAGGCTCTTACCCGAAGCAGATAACAATTACTGACAGCCATAATTAAATTAATTCAATATGTGTTGTTGCACGCCATCATGCAGCGTGGGTCACAATGTTTTGTGGATGCCTGCTCTGCCGTATGCCTCCGTAATTAAATCCGGGTGGCCTGGACCCTCCTGGACCTAATCTTGGCTGGGCGCTGAGCGACCGCGTAAACGGCATAAGCCATAAGGGACACTACAACAATACAAAGTAGCAAGTATAAACCAAACTATTATACGACTGTACTGGTACTGTATCCCAAATTGGCAATGCCAGCGTGTATATAAATGGCTAAAAAATTCTTCGAAGGATTCCCCATAGGACTCTTATTATTGCAGGAACTGAGCTTGACAGCGGGTGACAGCCTGCATCGGTCTGTCAGAGGATCTGCCCTCATAGGATACCTGAAAGTTTGTGAGATCGAGAGGATCTCGATGTAGACATGAAAACCTACAAAGAGCCCGAGAAGGAGGGTGCACGAGGATCGCAGCTGTATGTTTTGTTCAAGGCGGGTCGAGGCGGCAAAGAATGTGGCTGCAGTATACACACAGTATAGCATAAGGCAGAGCCAGCTGCCAGCACTACGGCGCCATGCTATTGAAGCCTGAAATGCAATAATTATTGAAGTGCCCGGTACGACCGGAAACGACATACCTGTAGTGGTCCCACCAAGGCTCTCATCTATTGTGGTGCTGCTTTTATTCACCCATCTTGTCTGTGAGATGGGCTGCGCGCGCGAAGGCCCCCCATGGCTTCTGGCAGTACTGTCCTTCGGGGACGCAGGGCCTTGACAGCATCGACACTGGGCATGCCTCTGGATTTATCGAAGTCAAGGAAATCTCATCCAGAAGCATGGTAAAAGGACACATACTGTCCACAGCCAATCTTCAATTCAATGGAGCTGGCGTTGGCGGCCAGCCAGGTCGATACCGGGTCCTGCATACATCACGCAGGTCGAGGCCGGATAATGCGGGGGGCCGTTCATTCTATCTTCCTCGTGAGCCGCTTCCGGTATCAATGACGGGTGGGGAAGGAGGGCCATGAGCTCGAGAGGGAAGTCGGAGGCCGGTTACTGGAGGCATGAGTCCCCGGCCGTGAAACGAGATAGACATATGTACCGGGTCGTAGTCAAGAATGTCCACATCCTCCCGATAGGGACAATGGGCAGTTTTCCATGAGGTCTGGGACAGTATGAGAATGTAGAAGACAGGGTAACCAAACGCGCGTACACCGCCGTACCTGGTCTATCTTTCAGTGCACGACGGATAGTCGACCACGGACCAAATTTGGTGACTCTGGCTTTGCATGGTGAAGTGTTCATTGTCGGGGCAAGAAACTTTCGCTCCCATCGATACCCACCGTGAATTGAGTAAACCATGAATTCCGACTGCGAAGATGATGGCGCTTACATGCAATGCTCGCGAGGTACGAGGGGTTATCGGCTGAAATCTTCAAGAAAGAGAATGTATCGATAATGCTGGGAAATGTGGGGACGTCCCGAGAACAGTAGCAGCTGCTGCAGAAGAATATTCGAATATGGTCTGATTTCTTCTCCTCTTCTCTTCCTTTTTCTGGCCAAAAATGTAAAGATCTAGAAGCTTTCGAAACATCAGCTCCCTGTAAACGGACTGTTTCGTGCGGTTCTCACCGAGTACTAGGCCGTTGTGTGGGAGGGTAAATAGGCTCACCAACTGCCAAACAGAGGAATAGTACAGAGCAAAGAGCGCCACTTTGTTGTTGTCATGCGAACGAAAAAAATGGGATCAAATCAGTTTGAGAGGAATGCATCAGATTCGGAACTTGGGGTTGAGTCAAGGTTGAGTCACACGAAGAGCGTGTGGCGTGGGAAATCAGCTTTAAGCCCGTCGGCATCTTCCGGCGGCAGTAATTTTTCAACCGGAAGACAGAGGGCCGATTGGGAGCACTAGACCAGATTGCCTCGGTAATTTCCATTTCCTGCATGGTATGAGTACCAATGAATATGGTGCCAATGATCACGCCAGCCGTCGACGTGAACTTTAGAAGATCAACTTGGCAATCAGACCACCCTCTCGGTACATCTGGCGGAACAAGGGAGTGCTTCGAAGCCGAACTGTCACCGCAAATTTCAGGGGTGGAAATATACTATGACGCAAACGCACGGTAGGCCCCCGGTCACTACCTTGTAGCCTGGTCGGATTTGGTGCCTGAAAACAGCTGGTTTACTCTATAAATTTTCAGTTCAGCTGCCTGATTACTCTATTTCCGACTGACATTTGGGGCCAAAATTGTCATTTTCCGCTGTGGGGGGTCAACATTTTCGCTTCTGGGCCCTTTCTCAACCGTTTGCACCCTCTACTCGCATTTTCCAACGACTCTTTGAGTCTTGCAGCTCGATTCTAAGTCTACAGAATCAATCTCACCTTGGCCTTATGAGGATGCTTTGCCAAAAAAAGGCTTGCGCTCCGCGAGATTTATTCTATTCCAGTCGAACTTTGCTCGTTTCCAGCCTGTTTTACTCTATAAAATGGCCGGAGGTAGGGCCATTTTGGGGCGTTGAGTTACTCGATGGCCGACCATCCGCTAAGGTAGTGACCGGGGGCCTCGCACGGTCGCCGAAAAAAAAAATTGAGCTCTGATTATTTATATCCACAATATTAACGAAAATTCTGTGCGAATCTTCGAACACTCATTTCGCTGCGTTTCTCCGCCATATATAAAGTGGAACAGTAGTGCTTCCTCTGTCCCCTCGTCTGTCTGGTCTTCCCTCTAGGGCACTACCACCATGGTATATACCCAATTCCCCTCACTTTGCCGTTCAAGTTTCTAACCGCGCGATTTATTATTATCGTGATTGGGTTCACCAGTCACACCATGGAACCCCTCAAACCCACTCGCAAGAGGCCCACCAATATAGGTTGACATTTTCCATGAGATATCAGCGCGTACGTAGTCCCGAATAATCAACTTCGTCCGTTTCACAATTCTGCACTTCTCAGCCCTGCACTTCTTGTGGAAAAACGCAGGCCTGTCTAGAGTGGGCGAATAGCTTTACGTGCAAAATGTGCGGTCAGCAGGCTGGTCTACAAGTCGGAATTGCTAGCGGCTCAACCGAGTCAGCGTCCATAGACGGACGTAAAAAACCGGACGAGGTGAGCTTAGCCATGACGAGACCTGCTGTCGAAATTTCTCATCTTCTCGCCAAGATTCCCTCGTCGCCACCAGTGAGTATCATCGACATCTTCATGGTCACTGCCCTCAATTGCACCCTTAAGTACATGGACTTTGTCCGAAAGCACGCACATACAGAGGGCGCCAAAGCCCAGCGCAGTGATCACGTATGTACTTCGCCAACAGGCAGCCATGTTGCCTCACAGCTTGCACACCAGACCACCAAAAAGTTGCGCCGTGGGCAAGGAGCTCCAGTGAGTACCCATAATGTATTATGTCTTTTGTAGATTATTATTTTAAACTGTGTCCAGGCATCGCTGCCCCGTAAAGGCAGAGTGTCCATGGTTTCTGTCCCCACTTTCCTGGCAGATTTAGAACTATCAAAACACGTCGGCCTTTTTCTGCCAGAGGCTTCAATGACGTTTCGACGTTTCGGACGATGGCAATATTAGATGAACCCACGCTGCGTACCACACTGCGGCGTTGGTTGGCTGAGGAAACTCAACAGCTTGGTGTCAAGGAGGGACTCACGAATGCAGAGCTTGAAAAGTTGGCAAGTGCGATCCGGGAGCTGTGATGGAAAGGAGGTAACCTGAAAGGACGCAGAGTACTTAGTAGTAGAATCTATGAGCTAAATTGGCAGTTTAGCTGTCAACCAAAATCGATTGTTTCACCTAACCACCTTTTTTATCTGCATCGGAACCGAGGCCGTGCCAATAAAGTGGGCATTTTTTCCCCCATTTATTAGCCTCAGGCGCTGCTCTCTCGCCCTGATAAAATATGACGAATCAATGCGTATGAGGAAGTATCTACAAGGAAAATCGGCAAATTAAGTCGCTCAAGCAGAGTAGTAAATGTTCTCCAGAATTTCTGGATATGGCAGCCAACGGCTGCTTACTCCAATCTAACAAATCGCGTTAAGGAGGGGCACAACGACGGTGTAAAACCTCGATCGTGTTATCGAGCAATAAGGACACTAGTATGTACTCGTACTGTACTTGTACACCTGACCTTCTAACTACAGTTGTTTGCTACTTCTATGAGTCCGATCATCTTGAAGCATTCCCGGAACTCGATGACCCACAGCATCCTCACGCCGCCGTCCATGGCGCACCAGCTCACACCTGCCAAGCGGCAGTTCATCGCAGCCGAGCTCGGCGATGAGCATTGAGATCATCTTGCGCCGGATGTGCTCCCGCGTGCACCACACGATCGACGTCCCGCCAGGCCTCGAGTTCGACGTCTCAAGCAAGGCGCCACACGATAATGGGAACCCGCTCCGACTTTGCGGGTACCGCACCTCCCGCGCGAGCCTCGACCGCGGGGTCGGATGTAGAGATGAGTTGTGGATGAGCATCTCAGAAAACTAGGCTGCGGAAGAGGATTGAGAGGCGCTCAATGAATGCAGGGAACCTAAGGAAGAGTTACCCGTCTGCATGTGCGTCCGCTCTTCCCAACCGACGAGCTGAACTAACTTGACGCTAACTTGAATCTTCTCTACGGCCAAAAGGTTAGAAAAAGCCACCATGATGGATCGAGACATACGCAGCCACATAGAGTCAGGCTTAGGGATAGAGCTCCGGATGCGCATGACTACTTGTTACACAAAGGCTGTAGAACGTCAGTACACCGCAACAATGCGATGCAGGATAAACACACCTCAATCTTTGACGCCTCTGTCGCCGTGAGCCAGGGCGAGACACTGTGACGTGGCGGGCCAGTACAGGTGAAGCGGCCAGTCCTCAGCATGGGTGCCCACCAAACGTGACGGCTCTGGTGGAGCTGCCGCACCAGGTGGTGGACAGCGATAGTGAAAGGCCAAGCATGCGCTTGATGAGATCTAATGACAGCGCAAGTCAGAATTTGGCTCCACATTTACGCAGATGCCTGGCAACAGCTACAGCTACACTGGCACGCGCACCCGCAGCACAACAAATCCGGTTCGGGGTCGACGGACTGGAACGACGTCCCGCTCGCCACCCTTGTCGCGCCACGCCAACAAGGTAGAGCATTATCGACCTGGTCCCACGCTAGGGGTAGCCACACGAACCTCACCGCCGGCGCCGGGGCAGCCCTGCGAAGCTGGAAGCCTCCCACGAGTAGGAATGGGTGGAAGTAAACGCACCAGATTTTTTGCACACGACCACGCTGCGGCCATTTAAAGCCCGGTCCAACAGACCAGGTCCCGCAGAGGCACCAGATTCAGAGGCCCTAACGGTGTCGCCTTGGTCCATCTGGAGTTCCTGACAATAGGATGAGCATCGTCTGGAGACCTGCGAGACTGACATACGACTGTATCACATCGACGCCCGTCCACTTGAAGATCCACAAATGGAAAGTGGGAAATCTGTCCGAGACGCAGAGGGACTCTGAGAAAGAGACGGCGAGCAGGGAACGCGGCACGTACGTAGGACACACGCGTCTCGTGAAGACCAGCCATCGCATCCAATCGATTCGTGGCGGGGAGGCTGTGCGGGTGTGGCGGGGGCAGGCTTTCATCAAGGTTCCAGTGCTGCGGAAGCAAGGGTCTCGCTCGACCCTCGCCTGGTCACGTTCCAGTCGAGGAGCGTTGGGTGTGGGCCTTGAGCACGAGCGATGGGGATCGATCTAATCCGTGTTGTGGACAGAGTTTCTGAATGGCACAGGTATTGGTTATTGGAGCCGGAAAGCAGTGTCGTTACAGCCTCACTGGCGGCAGGCATAGCACGCTAAGACGGCGACTTCTGAAGTTTCCATTTCGGCCGCAACAGTTCACGCGCAGATGACGGTTTTGTGCGCTGGAAATTTGTGAGCACGACTCTTAGGACGACGAATGGCAACAGGAATGCATGATACTTCTGTAACCGCCGGGACCGCCAGCACAAACTGAGGGTCTTCCAGCAGTGACGGATACGGGAGCCTATTGGACCTTGGCTGGCCATCGGTGGAACGGGCGGATTTCAAACTTGACCAAGATAGGCAATGAAGGCTATAATGATTACCAGGTGAACATGGGAACATCAAGTCGTTGGAGATTGAGCGAAGATCCGTGGTGTAGACGGAAGGCGGGTCAAGGTGAATGGAGACCGCCTCTTTCCCGGAGAGACAAAGCAGTGTGGATGTTGCGCTACAATCATGGCCTTTACCACGAGCGAATCCGTCGCGGGAGTAAAATACCAGAGGAACCAAAACTATATCGAGCTGATAATAGCATGCCGTAACGGTGGCCGATCGTGAAAGGCTAACGGAGATACTCAATCGTGCGCAGCAGTATATTTCGTAAGGACGATCTGCAGCGGCGACTTCCAAGATCAGAAACCAAGTTATTTGGGAAACAACGGGCAAACATTAGACGATGGGGCGAAGAGTTGCTGAGAATTCCCAAGGCCAGCTCGTACGATAACAAGTTGGCACCATTTATCCGCCCCCTTTGTCTGGTAACGGCAAGAAAGTGAGTAATCGACGAAGTGAGCAATAGAATACGGCGAATTATCACTTGTCCGAATACCGCGAAAAAGTGCTCCTTCAGTTCAGGTGACCTGGCGACCCGCTTGGCATCCAGCGCCCTGTCATTGCGGTCGCGTTGGGCGGCATCGACCCAATGTGCATAATAACAGACGGCGCGCTCGCGCGGTGGACGGCCCAGGTCTGAGGTCATTTGACGATCCAGCGGCCGCACAGATGGCTGAAGAAAGTGGGTCAGGAATGTACCACACATGAGTGGCGCAATACGGAAACGCACACCCTGTTGACATGAAGTGTCCCCGACGGTACTCTCGACGTTCCCGGGGAAGAATTGCGACATCTCCTTCACACAGACCCAGATCAGTACGTGGTAGGGGAAATGCAGAGTGCCACACCGCCATTGAATGAGAGCTCTTGACGAACCTGTCTACGGTCGCATGCGTTGCAGGGGAGCGCAGAAGAGTAAGGCGGTCGGTCGAGGAAGAGGAAGGTAGAATAATGACAATAAGATGAGAGGAGGGAAATGAGAATCGAGGAGAATAGGCGAGAATAAACGGACCCACCATGCTCTGGCCCTTGATTTATGACCCTCGTGTACGGGGCACTGCGTCCGTGTCGTCGTGATCGCTTCCCGTTCACGACTCTCAAGGGCGTTCCGAGGCCTGGCGCATACGCGGTGTCGATAATTAGCGAGGCTAAAGACTAATTTTTCTTGTTGGTGCCCATATGCATGGATCCATGCAGTCGCAGTGATACATTCAATCAAAGCGGACTGTCGACATGGGCGGTGCTGAGATCGGATCGCATGAAATTCTTCTCCCTGGCCTTCCAGGTCTTAATAGGTCTGTGAATGTCGCGGCGTATCATCTGTAATTTGTGCCCCTCAATATCAAGAAAATGGAGAATGAAGTAAGGCACACCTTGAAAGTGAAAAAGAGATAGTCAACGGCTATCACAGACAAGATACTAGATCTCCTGCCGACAAGATCCTCTGTTATCAAGCCCAGTCCACCGCTGGCAAAAGTTATGCCAATAGCCTGCCACAGAAATAAAAATTTAATTGGTTAGTTCAAAGTTGAGACACATCCTCGAAATGAGGTCAAATGCAATGCATTTGAGCAGCGGCAACGGCCTTGTGTGCTGCGTTTCACCGCTGACGGTTATTGAAGACGCAAGTCGTCAAAAGTGAGCCTTGATAGGTCAGGACCGGATATCAGCTCTTTTTTTGTCAAGCAAAATGTGAGGACTGATAATCGCAGGAAACAGTAAGGTCTGCGACAATGCGACTTGGTCCTTGGGCTTTTTATTTCCGCCGAAAACTGATCGATGTGAACTTGATGAACAGCCAATATGATCATCTCCACGTCCTGGTTGTGAGAGATATCGCTACATAGACTGCAAGATAGATCCAATCTCACAAAGTCTGGGGTTAGTGCTGGAGGTCGGAGCTGGGAGACGCCGGTGGCCGGTCACACTGCCAAAGTGACCAACTGTATCTGTATCACGCGCTCGTCACGAAACATTTTTGCTCTTTCGGCGAATGTAACCGATATTATTTTGGAGCGCGGAGAGAGTTATTTCGCGACAAAACGAAAAAAAGCGAACAGAACATGATCGGTGGCGGCTGGCTGCGATACAAAAATTGTAGCACGGGAAGGGTTTGCGCTGACAGGGGTTGGGGCCCAAACCGGCCCGGATATGATTGTACCCGGAGACAATCATCTGAAAATAGAGTGCCTGATAGTGTTCCGTTTCCTCGCTTGGCTCGTCCGGTACTCAATTGCTAGCGACGGCTTCGGTGTTTAGAGACAGATCGGAACAGAGGCGCTGTTTAGCAGCGTTTAGCTCATCCATCAATATATGATAGGATCACGAATGTAGGTATGGAATCCCCCATCTTCGTATATACACGTGCATTTCAAATCGTCTGTAATTCCCCTCCGTAGATAGAATTCGCATCGAATCGGTCTGAAATCGATTACACGCGGGTAAAATGATCACAATCTGGATTTTGTATTTGCTTTAAACTGCAGAACCTGAGGCATGCTGGGAAGTTCTGGTTATGCGAGGTACGAGCACTTTTTTGTTGTAGTGTCTGTTTATAAGAGACTAGGTTCCGGTTTATTCTCAATGATTTATGCGCATACATCCGTCGTCGGATCAATCTTAACAAAAGGAAAATATGACATTGCTTTATCTCTAAAACTCTGCTGTAGCTGTTCGTCCTTGGTAATTTTGCCCCGCCATTACTACATCGCGGTCCTGCAATTATAGTAGCTCTACAATTCTGCACTAGAATAAGCCGGATCCACGTCTGAAAAGCTGGCATGAGGTTTCAGGCCAACATATCTGCCACAGAAAACGGGCCATTGAGGACTTGGAATATGGTCAGATTTTGGTTCAACACATACTTCGTTATACAGAAAGGGGGAAATCAAACCGAGCGTTTGATGGACTGGCGTTCGGGCTGTGGTCAGTAAGATGGCCAACGGGCTGGAATGTGAGTGAGCTGGCCAGCTGCGCCACGATTGGCGGAGAAAAAAGTAAGTATGACAAGTGAACTTCGTTCGTGATGGGATCAACAAAAATCGCCGCCAAATCAACGAGCGAGCTAGTCTCTCATAGACAGACGCTACAACAAATTTAGTGCTCGGACCTCGCATGCTGTAGGCTGTGAGGGCCTGAGAGCATCAAGGAATCAACAGGGGTGCATTAGACTGACCCTCGGTACCCATGCGGCTATGCAACAGTGGTGGAGCGGCGGCCTTTCAGTGGCACATTGTGACAAGGGTTGTGGGCACCGGTTTGACGGCGTCTACCAAAAAAAAAGTTGGGCGTGGGAAAGCGTCGGCTTGGGGCGGCATCTTCAGGGACGTACATTCAATAGAAATGGGAATTAAGGGAGATGCCGCGTAGGGCTATCCCTGAGAGAGGCACGGAGAACAGGCGCAACGTGTCCATTTTAATTATCACCGTGCTAGTAGATCCCGATCAGCCGAGAGATCATGAACATTGCCTATCCAGACTCCGATTAGAGAGACGATCAAGAGAAGATTGAGCGTCGACCGGGTGGGAAGACTTCGCGGAGAATGGTGGGACGGGCGGAGCTGCGGAAAGGTTTTCGAGCAACATGTATCTTTCCTCTGCCTATGGGTTGACTCCAAATTGATTGAGAATTCTTTATATCGGCAATATTATGAGAAATTAGAAGCGCCAATTATTTCTCCCCAGTTGTGTCTCGCGAGGATAAGAAGCACAACGCCAATCTTTCCCCATCTGTATCTTGTTCCCTGGTGTGCTCAGCCTGCACCTCAGCAAGCAATTTACCACTACGGTATATATGCAAGCTCTCTCCACTTCGCTGTTTCTGACTGCCTGGTTTACCTTTGTTAACTCGCACAGCCGACCAACAGAGCTATTCCTCTCCGGGTCCAAACGCCCGCGCATATGCAGGAACTCGCAATTCAGTATGAGTTGGTGCGTCCTGGAAATCATTTTATCCTGCCATTTTTCAAATTATTCCCCCCGTCCCAGCCTTGCCGCACTTGCGGCATTATTCGTCCGTCTCTACACTGCGGGGGCAACTTTATGTGCCAAAAGTGTCTTGACGAGGAGAGTGTGACCTTCGTCGACCTGCACTCCCCGGCACCCCAGCAGCCATCTCCTCCGGACGACGCAGACAGAAACACCCGATCCCTGTTCAGCAACACCGATAGAAGTAGCGGCGGCACGATTGTCTCTGAATATGAGACCAAAATTGGGAATATACAAGCAGAGCTGGAAGCTCTCGGGTTAGAGCAGGACGTCGAGACCCTCTTCCTGGAAATGTACGCCGAACTCCTGAAAACGCACAAGCAAGCCTCTGTTTTGTATAGAGAATTGCTAGAGCTCTTCTCCAACGTCGAACACTTGGGGCTGGTGTTTCACGAAAATGCTTGAATCCGAATTTGGTGGTGTTCTTTTCGTAGAAATATTCCGATAACTTCGGAAACACTTTTCCTCGTTGTTAGCTCTAATTACTTTGCCACAAACACACGAAGAAGAATGGCAGAAACAAGATGCAAAGCGGGCTGAATTTTTATACGCACACTCGGCCAGAAGTACAGGAGGAAGTATGTTGTCGGGAACCTTGGGATCATGTGTACTATACTACGAAAACTGTTTATAGCAAAGATATTCTTGCAAACAGAAACACCAAGCACGCGTCCAAGATTGGGGCTGTAGGGAATAATATACATTAGGTAGAAAACCGGAGGCATCAGGCAGCTGTACTCACATATCGATGGTCATTGGGCATTCCGAATATGGCGGGGACAATATTAGCGGCAGGGCCATGGGGGAGGACAAGGGGGGCACATATCTGTGGATAATCAGGCTATAGTTTACGGACGCGCGAGTTCTGACATCCACCGTAGTCGAAGCGGATGGCATTCATGAGAAGAATCAAACCTGGCCAGGGTTAGTGGGCTTGAATACGGAGAGACTCAAAAAAATACTCACTTTGTTCCACACCTTCTACCGGCCAACGACGCCCAAACAAAAGGGTACCGGGGCTAGAGTTCACAATCCATGCGAACCCCGCGCTGCGGGGATCTACGCCTGAATTATCTGGCGGTGGGGATGAGCCCAAGGTCATAAAGCGAGTAAAATGGTGCACGGAGAACCAAGACATATTATACCTATACAGGTGCGGGCCGACGATTGCAGAAGGGACTGGTGAAACCAGAGCTCCCGAACGACTTCAGATTAAAGAAGATGGATGTGGCAAGGGTGCTCACGAGTTCTATGGTTAAGCTGGGCGACCGAATCTGTGGCCATTGGAGCGTATCGGCCAGCCGTCTGCCCCGTGGTATGCGATGCCAGCGAAAGGAATAAGTCCCATGAACGAGGTGAAGACACATCAAGTCCAAGGTTTTGGCGTTAATGTGACCTACACTGGTGGGAGATAAACATGAACTAGACATACAATAAGTCCCATGAACGAGGTGAAGACACATCAAGTCCAAGGTTTTGGCGTTAATGTGACCTACACTGGTGGGAGATAAACATGAACTAGACATACAGCACACGTACCTGGAACAGCGTCTACCCGCCTGCGTGTAGCTGTCGTGCCCGGACAATGTAGGGCGGCGACTTGTTCCGCGTATGAGACGCTCGATGACCTATAAACTGGCGACGTGATCATCTAAGCAATGTGTTCGTACCATTGTAGGTGTCTAGATTGGGGGCGTGAGTCACGTCGTGGCAGACCATAAGTAGGGACATGGACCTTATTTTGGTATTCAATGGGTGTCGGTCGAGCCAGGACCAGCACCGGTGTGCGGACATATAAATCCATTACGCGATCGGTCGCTCAAGTCTCACCCAATACCGGTGGTCGGCACTTGATTCCTGGTCAACGCGCGCACGATAGCTGCGTACTTCCAGTCTACGGCTGCCGTGAGTGGGACCAGAAACTGGCGATTAAAGAGGGAAGTACCGCGGTACGACTTGGGGGCGCACACGAGCCGATTCCGGAGTCCAAAGAGGAGGAGCGTCAACCAAGCAATGGGATGCGGCTAGACGACTCGTCGATAACAAGGAATGGACAAGGCTTTGACATTTGCCCTCGACGGAGTGAAGGAAGACTGTTTGTGAGTCACGGTGGGCGACACTGACATACTGAATTCTAATCAGTGATGTGATTTTCAGAGCGGATATGTAGTTACACTCTCGTAGCCAAACGGCCAAACAAGATGAGCACAGGAGGGTACGAGAAGCGCTGGACCAATCGGAGGATCGATGTACAAGATTCGAAGCACAATATGGGTCAGACAACTGACAGGGCAACGACAAAGATGTGTCGGTACGCAAGAAGCCATTTTTGTAGCAAGCAGGAGCAAACGTGGAAAGTGTTCCAGAAAGCCAGCGGGTACGTTTGCGCAACAGATAGCTCAAGGTGGAGAATCGAAAAGAAGGGAGGAATAAGTGAAGGCTCTTAGCTCATCAATTCTACTTTCGGCAACCCTACGTAAGTGAGTGATTTTTCCAGCACATTGTAGAAGGTACTGGATACCGGTCCATATTTGGCCCACGATAAAATTATATCTAAATTCAAATGGTTCGACAGGTGCGGGAGAAGATCATGGAAATTAGAACGGAGAGTGGAGATCGAGCCCACGGACTGGTGTGCCTGCGGCAGGCATCGGCGCAACCTCCTTGTGGGCGAGTGGCGATTTGCCACGGCAACAGGTAGGCAAAAAGAATACTAGTGGACAGGGCGACATCCACAACTACGACGGCTACATGCAGAGTTTCTGGGAGTTCCCAACGCCTGTCGTAAAAAGATATACGCCGCCCCCCTTTACACGTCTAGCTGAAAGAAATAATCGTAAGCGTGGGAGCCACAGGAACAAGGGGAAATTAATTGCCGGTTGTGATTCCGCGAGATGAGCACTGGCGGAAGTGGCCCCGTTGGCGGCGAGTGCCTCGCACTCAGGACCCTACGAGGCCGCAGCAGCAGGTAGCGATGGATGGCCTGGTTATCCGGCTGGCGGAATCGCGGCTGGGAGATGCTCGCAGTTATCCGTGTAAGGCGGCGAGAACGAAAACGCACCTGTGTGCGCAACGGCCCGCGGTTCAGGAAGAATTGTTGCAGCTCCCTGAGCGGCTCTCGTCAACATAGAAAGAAAGGTCCGCAGCGACGCACCGCCAACGAATAAGAACTGTTGCCATACCCGCTACAGGGCCGTCTCTGACACGCCTCCATACAGTCGAATTGGTAAGAGGAAGCGCTAGAGCGGAGGAGAAGATGCGCGCTAGGGTATGGCACCGGACAGGGGATGAGGCCTGTGCTGAAGGGAAGTCACGGGAAGCAGAGGAATGTGGGAGGTAAAGTAATGGAGCGCGCATGCGGAGGGGATCGGGAGGACTATAGCGGTGGCGATGAGAACAAAAGGCAGTCGCTGGCATCGGAGGGTAGAAGGGGAAGAAGGAATGGTTAGATCGGGGAGAAAGAGGGAAGTCATTGATCAGTCGCACTTAACACTGCGAATAAATGAAAATGTACCCACCATCTGTGCCGGGCTCGTGAATCACTGACGCTCGTGGCCGAGGCTGTGGGCGGACGTCGCTCTCTTCCCGTCCCATTCAGGATCTTCAAGTTGGTGGAGGTGACCCAAGCCTGCGACCCATTAAGCACGGGAAAGAAGCCAAAACGGCCCGTGAGTGCAAGGCCTGCCACACACACAGTGTCGATGATAAGCAACGGGACAAGAGGAGGAGGATGACGCACCCGCATATTCAGTCCTTGAGGCTTGTTCGCCGAATAGGACTAAGCGCTCCTGGAGCTGCCTGTATGCTCATACTTGCCCTCGCGATGTACGTGGACAGCGTGCATACAAGGGGTCGAATAGGCTGAGGCTAATCGCGTGGAATTCCACTACACCGTCCCACGTCGTCGAGAGTCCAAGTAGCCTGTGCACAGCCACTGCGAGCAGCTCAGGCTGGAAGGAAACAAAAAATAAAGTAAAGCGCACCTCGGGAGTCACCAGACAGCCAAAGCTCACAGACCAACGCTGCTGCCCAGGATCTGCTCTCATACCAACGCTAGGTAAATGCGTTTGAGTATGACGCTACGGGAAAAAAAACCATTAATCAAGACACAACCTCAACATAAGCCAAATACCATGCAGCCATCAGCAGCGGCGACTTCTGTGTTTTTCGTTGTTGTCATTTTCATCGTTGAGGACCGGGTACTCAGAACGGATTTTCTTTTTAAAAATGAAATAAATAAGAGCAGTGGCGGTATGTAGCAAATGAAGGATAACCTTAATACACGGTACCGCACAAGCCCTTGCGGCGAGGGAGCTTTCGCGTCAATTTCCGCTGGTCACTTTGAGCTACCACTAAAAGCCTAAATTCGATCGTTGAGTGCTCTTGATTTCCTGGAAGTTTGAGAGATCTCTATTTTTCTGCGGGGTGGATCCGAATCTCACAAGCTCAGAGTCTGGATGGTGGTTGGAAGTAAAGGCTGTCCGATGTCACAGTCACGCGTACAAGTCATTTACGTCCCGAGTCCGGGCCGGATTGCAGTTTCACTCCTTTGCTTTCATGACACCTTTCTGCTTTTCGCTGGCTCTCAAATCAAAAATATGCTTAATTTGATTACGCCGGGTTCAACATGGATCTCCATATCTCCCAGGCGGGCCTGGTCCCATCCGTCCTGGTCCTGGTGCTGGAGACCTCTTTCTCACTCGGCATTTCGACGGTTAATTTGTAGCAGTATGGTATCTCGAAGACTACGATCCCCTCAGCGATGACAAGCAAATGGCAAGATGGCGCGCCCGTGGCTGTCCTCTCCTTCTGTTCAGTGACTTGGGCTCGATCTCTTGGAGACTCTGTGGACATGGTGATTCACCGACAGCTGCGACCAAGGTTGGATATTCAGGGCATTCAACTCTTGAACCTCAACTATTCCGAGAAGGTGAGTCCTCGCCAGAGAACAGGTGTCGACCTTTATCGCTAAGGACTTGGTAGGCCTGCAGAAGTGCCCGCAGATAGTAAGGGCAGCGTCCATAATCGAATTTAAAAGTAACTGACCTCTCTCGTGTTCAGCGAGCTGGAACGAAGCCGGGAGACCTCGCTGAATACCAGCCGGGGTGAATGCCCGGGGCATGGGCGATGGCCTCGGGTACACATTGGACCTCCCCGAGGCCAGTCTCAGCATCCCACTGAGACTTTGGCCTCCCTGGTGCCCGCAGCCACAGTGCCACTGTCTACGCAGATGCACCCAATCTGATCATGCTGCGCTCCCGCGCTGACGGAGGTGGATGCACGCCACCAGGGACGCAGCGGACGGCCGGACACTCTCACCCCACACAACGAGAGCCTACACCAGAAAACCGCGCACCACGACGTCGTCGCCCACGGATAGACAAAGATGAAAACCACGACGGCAAAGGCGGGTTATGGGCTGGATATGTATATTTTTTCAGTCTAGTCATCTAACTGCCGATTTGTAGTATGGCCAACTTCGCCCTGCGGTTTCCGCTGTGGCACCTAATTGTGGGCTATTAACGTGTAAGATTGTTTTCGGCCAAAGAAACGTACTGCGGATGGGGAAAATGCAGGGCCCTTAGGGCGAAGAGGCCTCGGGCGTCGCTGGGAGCTGGCATTGGAGAGACATAAGGCGCAAGCGCTTGCGGCGTGCACTGGGAATCGAGCTTGACGATCATCGGGGATGCGGAAAACCCGCGTGTGTAGTTGGTCGTAAACTGGAGGATTTTGGTGGCAGCCAAAGTGGGGGCGGATGACTAGGTGAGAAATTGATCACTGTGGCGGGCCAGACTGTGGCAGATGGGAAAAACCATGCCGCTTCCATGTACCATGCCTCTGAGCGGAGATTAGATTTTTTTTAGTCCTTCTCTGCTTGACCCTGGTCGGCTAACAGAATAATATGACCAAGGAAGATCCACTTTGACAAGGGAATGCCTGGCCGGCGAACAGAAAAGCCACAATCAAAGGGATGCCTAGATGCGTGTTTCAAAGGCTGTCGAATGACGAACACGGAATCAGATTTTAGGGTCCGCGATTTCGGGGTCCTGTTTATTTCACCGTTGCAACAAACCTTCTGACAGAATTACTACATGAGCGTGTATGGATCGGGGATCGAATCGGTCACAAATCAGGGATTCTACTGGGAATGGAAGTGAAACTAGGCGCGTCAAGGGGAACTAAGGCGTGGGAGATCTCGGCCGGGAAGGCCGCATCAAGGGGGGTTGAACGAGTTTCTCTGGTTGTAACGTACAATTAATGCCGGGACTTTGTGTTGCCATTCAGTCGTGGCTTCGAATAGACCAAACAACGGGGAAGTAGAGCGGTTCCGAACTTATCATCGCAAGAATCTAACTTATCATCGCAAGAATCTTTGCGTTGTCATTCGGCCTGGACCTGAGTGTTATGCTTCGAAGGGTTCCTGCACGTCGGCCGGTTCCGGATTGATTATCGATGAGATAGAAATAATTCCCAATGCCGATATTCAATAAATACAAATTGAACATTCCTTCCTTTTTTACAATACCCGTGAATTCTTTCCAACCCTTCGCGTTGCACGGAATATATGATCCTCTCCCTTTCGCTTGAACGAGGGCATTGACAGAGACTCAGGCTCCAGATTACATGCCCAAGGTGTGAAAGCGCCTCGTGGCCCTTGCCTGCCGGATTATATATTATAGCTGACGCTTGGTACCAGGCCACGAATGTCCGCTTCATGGACCCGCTGACTCCGGAGAGCCCCAAGCCTCCGAAACGTCACAAGGGGAACGGGATCTACTTCGACCTAGTGTGTCCGTCGTTCTGATAGTGTCTGTGGACCTAAATGCATTATATCCCTCAGCCATGTACTGCCTGTGGGAGCGATCACCTATGTGAGCGCTGGAGCCAAAGCAAAAAATCCTGCCTCCGTTGCGCTGAAACAAAGCGGACGTGCTCACATTCAGCGGTCCCCCGCACGAGACGCCCAAAGGTGATCAAAAACACGGAAAAGCCTGAACCGTTTCCCCAATTTCACTCGATGCTCGATCAAGCAACGCCACCTTCTCCGCAGCTCTTCACCCTCGCCGAATATTACGATTTCGAAGGAAAAAATACAGCTAACGGCGGCGCAGAGAGTTGGCTTAGTGACGATATCCTGTTCGAGCTGCCTGCTCTCGAACAGCCAGACTTCTAAACAATTGTAGGAAGAGGGTGCACGTCAGAGTAGCTTTTTGTTTTTTGTTTGTGTTTCTGTCGGAAAAGAAATTGTTGGATTAATCGGGTCTTTCAGAGTAGCCACCTCAATATTTTCCCAACCACTTCCATTTCACTTCTATTTTGAGTCCTCAAGAGGCCAGAATGAGGATTCGGCATCTCAACCAACCAAGCAGGGATCGAGTGTGCGGCCACATTCGGCACCATCCGGTTTGTTCAATTTTGGCCTTCGATGTACTTTTAAGTTTTATTGCTGGCCTTGGTCACTTGGTCACAGCTCTCGGCTTGCCCTTTAGTTTGGCCTTGGAGGATGTAATTCAAACTCCGCCTGATCTCCGAGCTTAGTTGCTGATATAATGTTGATATAATGATTTCTTGCGATTTCAGCCTAGTTTGGGCATCTCGGAGAACGCGAAATAAATTGAAAAGGAAACCACAATCAATGGGCCCAAAATAGAGTCGAAATCGCTCCTCCCAAAGAGCTCAGTAGTAAGAGACGAGATGCGAACCGAGCATTCAGTTGGTAGGCGGCCCGCGCTGCCGCGACTGAGGCGGAGAGCCGAACAGAAGCCGGCTCCCACGGCGCCGACACCATGAAATTACGGCTCGCTCCGGTTCGAGCTGTGACGCAGTTAAAATTCCACTGAGGATTTTTTTTCCCGCTACCTTTAGGTAAGCGTTTTCGGGCCCTATTAGCTCCTTGCATTGTCGATGGCCGCGAGCAAGTGGGTGCCGTTACATGCTCTTAGCTCCGAGTCGGAGCTCTTGTTCCGCAAAACTATCCTGGTGACGACGTGGTCTCAATCGTGTCGCTAAAAATGTCTGTATACGTCTCTGAAATCCTCGAATGCGGCATGTTTTGCACCCGTCTGTCTGTCTCGAGAAATTCGGGGAAAACCTAAAGCTAATGAGTCAAGGATATCCAGATTTGATCCGTAGAAGCGCGCCGATCGTCCCGGGCAGGTGATCGCAGGGCAGGGCCACACCAAGTACAAACAGCAGTGCGTTTTCACTTTGGGCCGTACCATGTCCGATCTGAGCTCCGAAGAAACTGGCTACACAAGCGATACTGGCGCTCGAGACAATCCCACGCTGTGGAATTTCGAAAACAATGAACCAGTCAAGCGAACAATTGACCCTTCCCAGTGGTAAGGGACGTTATTCCAACACAGACGCGCAGTGTTGACTGGCCTTCTTGGCAGGTCCCGTAACGCCCGCTGCCTCAACCGAGAAGGTCGTGCCATCTGTAGAATCGCTCACGCCAATGGGTGGGCGATCCACCAGATCAGCGACATCTTTAGGATCCAGCCCAAAGCCATCCGAAACGCTGTGCAAAATAAATATTCCCCGCCCGACAACACATCGGATGATTATGCCAAAGTTGGGGCAGAATGGAAAGAAAAGTTCCCAAAAATGGTACGTAACACACTGTTGTTGAGGTTGGGCCTTCACTGACAACGTCGGCCGTCCACCTATCTATACCATGACCTCGTCGCTATTAGGAAGCACGCCCTGTTGAAAAGCGCCGTCGCAATGAAGGAGAAGGAACGGGGGACTCTGATAAGGTCTGCAACTCAACTAACCCGTATATCCACTCACAGATCGCGCATCAGACAGTGAAAAGGGCTCGCCGCAGCCAAGGACTTCAATCTCAAGTACACCCTTTTCCTCCCTGCTGTTCAGCGGTGCATCCCACTGACGGCCTCCCAGTCTGGGGCCTCAATTTCCAATGGCATGGCCCTAGAATTCCCCCCTCTCCCTTCGGCACGTCTCCAAATCATCGTGACATTCGCATATTTACCAAACTCAACTTGACAGTCGAGCAAGCCCTCGGGCTCTGGTCCGATGCCCAAGGTGCGATCATTTTCTCTTGCAGCTATACCTAGAAGCCTTAATCAAATAAATGATGTCCAGGCATCGCTTCCGCGTCCGCTCGCAGGTCCTCCGGCAAAGCGCGCTCCGGCGGCGGGCCCTCCCGGCACTGTTGCCGCGTTCTTGAAGAATGTGATGCATCTCGATCTCACGAAGCACCTAGCCCTCTTCACAGCGCGCGGATTCGAGGACATGGCAACGCTCCGTACCATGGCCCGCTTGGACGCAAGCACCCTGAGCGTTACGTTGCGCCGTTTGCTAACGGGAAGCGTGCAGGAGCTGGGTGGGAGGAAGGGGCTGACGGATGTGGAACTGGTCATGTTGGAGTTGGCTATTCGCGAACTGAAATAATGGAATGGGGATGATCTAAAGGGATTTTTGTTGATCTAACGTGATCGTCAGTCGAACTCCAAGATACTCTTTTGTAATAAGCGATTTCGCTTCCTTGCACTCATCTGTTGAATATCGAGGGACTCTGATTTAGCAAACGGAGGCCCAAAATTGACCACTGGTAGTACAATAATCCGGTGGGATAACGAAAATAAGGGTGCGGCGCGCCGGAGATGAAAGCAACAGGGTGATACGGATACAGACATGCGTGCATGTAAATCAAAACCATGGATAATAAGAGGAGCAAGGAAGAATGTCTGGAGTTACCGTGCCCAGGAGGTGTACGTGCCCGCGCTGCCGTAAGGGTGACTCTGCGCAAAAGAAGGAGAATCAGTGACATGGGAATGGACGAGCTGAAAGACTTCGCGCGCCTCTACATCGCCCAGGTCCAGACTCGCCGTGCCCCGATCGTCCCACCGCGTCCCGTCTTTGTAACTCACGTCGTCCCACTCGCTCACCAGATTCCGCTGCTGCCCAAGACTCGGCCGTGCGCTGCTACCCGACCTCGCTCGCCGCGCATCCTCAGCAAGCGCGTTCGGCGCCGCCACGAACGCGCCGATCGGGATGGAGTCGGGCGTGTAGCCGCGCCTGACCGGGCTCGCGGCGTAGTCGAACTTGCCCATGAGCGGTGTCGGCGTCGCGGTTCCGGCGGTTTTCCAGTGCGCTGCGCTGCTCGCGTTGGCGGTCGACGTGCCGTCGCTTGCGTACTGGTTTTCGGAGCTGACATAGTCCGCACGGAGGTGTGAGCGGGAGGGCGCGGCACGGTTGTTGAGCAGGACGAGCAGTGTGTTGGCGTAGATGCCGGGGAGGATCATCGTACTGTGCGAAAAGGGTTAGTCACGAGCTGAGGGAAAGGAGACCTGGCGCACGGGCAGATGAAGTAGTCGGTGCCCTGCGGAATCCTTGAGATGAAAAGAGTTTCAAAATGGCGTCGGGGACTCACAGGCATGCCAGCGAATAGGGCCAGTCCAATGATCGCGATAGATGCTGCGAATGATGATGAACAAGTCCATCATAGGAAAAAGATCACCGCACCAGAAAATGTATTGGTTTCGATGATAAGGCGCACAACCCCACGAATGATGTCTTGAGTTTGAGGCTCTGACGCCTGTGTTAACTGCAAAGAACTCAGCGCAAGCCCAGGGCCATATGGACGCGAGCATGCATACCAGATGCGTCATGGTCCCCGCAATTAGCAAGTCAGCAACCGCGTCGCCCACAAGCCACAACTGGGCGCAACAATCCATCAGCGATGGGAGATAAACAAATGAAGAGGTGAAAACACGCACATATACAAGAACCGTCCGCGCGTGGTCGTGCTGCTCGTTCGAGGCGATGAAGGCCTTGATCCCGCCGCCCATTCCGCCCGCCGCCTGTAGGAAAGAAATCTGTGAGGGTAATCAATAACTCATTCACCGCCAGACACACTAATGATACCCACCGCAGCGATCATTGCACTCCACCAGACCGCCCCGGATCTGAAGACGCTTATGCGGTAGCAGAAAAACAGCTGGACGGCAAGAGCGATGACCGAGCCCATGATGGGGGTGCTGTGAGAAATAGCTTAGACATGTGTGACGAGAACACAGAACAGGGGGCGCACTAGAACGGCGAGAATCGCGGTTGCCCAAACTTGACAATATCGCCGAAGCCAGAGCCGAACCAATACTGGGCATCCGCCGCGTTAAGACACGTACACAGTCCCATGGTCAGAAAGACCGAATATACTGTATGAATCCAAGCGCTCGTCAGCATCGCTCTCAATCGAAGTCGAGGTTTTGATGCGCACCAAGCCACTTGATTGCGGCCCTATCCTTCGGGAAACACGCATTGTACACATCTTGGCTGCGGTGAGCGATATAATCCTCTGCGGGAGACATTTTACACGCACAGACTTGAATAAAAAGTGTCCCGAAGAGGAAGAAGTTGAGCAGTGTTCCAATCAGCTGCGAGCTCGTTCTGTTTCATGGTGAGGGCTAGTCTCAGGACATGGTGGGTCAAAAAAGAAAAACCAACATGGTTCCGATATTGGGGGGCAGAGGAATGGGACCAGGCGGCAAGGCCATTGTGCCCAGCGGGGGGTGACGGAGGGCGTGAAGAAACGAGCACACGCCGGCAGCGGTAAGCACACGGCAGCAATAAGCGCTCGTAAGCGAGACACCTGTGATTGATGCGAGATGATGGCGCACTCCCGGCGGAACATCTCCGTGTCACCTTGGTGTCAGGTATGCTCCTCGTTTTTCGCGCATCGTTTCTCTCGTTCCATGTGACGGCTTTAGTTCAAAAATGACCCCGAAATAAAAGAGGACGAAAGTTCGACTTTTTCGAACCACCCGCTTCAAAAGGCTAAACTTGCTTTCACCTGAAAATTCAAATTCATCAAGAGTCCGTTATGGAAACCCGGTGATTGCTTAATGGAGAGCTTGTCGGGAGGACCTGGATAATCTTTTAGTGCGGTTGTCTCACCGCAAGTTTCACTATCCTGCCTTATCCTATATAAAATATGCACTGAATCGCAGACGCGTGGGACATAGCTGCTGGCTCGCAGTACATGGTATATAATTCGATTGTAACACCAGGGTCATTCACCTCCAGTTGCCAAGCAGACGCTGACATACGCCACAGACATCCATTCGGCGCAGCCAGCTATGCCGGGACAACGCCACCGCCGAGATTTTTATCCAGTCTGAATGGTACTAACAAGAGCGTGCATCTGTCCACTTTTAGTCGGCGCCCATCAAATTGTCAATGCCCATTACTTATCCGATCGACAGCTCTCGTCGTTTCAGTTGAGAGCTGGATAAGCCGCATACTTGTGCCGAGATTATGCAAAGTCCTCTGGTATGACTGCCCAGCGGCCTCGGGATTTAACCTGAGGTAGAGAGTTTGCGCAGAGCTATCCGAGCCACCTGGTGGCTGTTTTGCGTTGCGCAAATTGTTGGCTAGCGGCTAATGGATGGCTGGTGAAGCAAGGTCATTCTGAGTTGTTATGAACTAAATTGAGCGCAAATGAATGTTCATGCATGCCTGACTCAATAAATAACCCCTCACTGCCCAGGATCCTCAAGTTCGGGGAAATGAAGTATTTTCGCGTGAGAATTGGGGCGATCAGCGTATGGAAGGAGCTTGGCATCCATGAATGATGTGGACACTTGCAATGGAAGTAGAATGCTCAAAAACTAGGGCCGGAAGTCGAACCCCACCAGCCACCATTTTGCGTAACGCAAAACAGCCATCAGATGGCTCTGATGGCTGCTGCGCAAACTCGCTATTATACCGGTTGAATTCGAGCTTAATCGGAGGCAAATCGGAGGTGTGGCGGTTTCGCAGCGCCCGTCCTACAGTATACCCTGTCATATTTTCCAGGAGATACGTGACTTGGAGTAGGTCGCAGACCAAGCTGTGGCCATGCATCTCGGGCTTGACGGGTGACGGGTGGGATCTGCCAGGTTGGGGTTCCGTTCAGCGCTCACTGAGTCAGAGATCACGGCGTTGAGGAAGCTGGTGCACCGTCAACCAAAGCCGCGGCCATAAACATGTCATAGACGGCGCGGGCCTCTCGGAATCAACTCCATATATGATATATGACTATCTTCGAGCTACTCTTGCGTCCTTTTATGGTGCGTCGTCTCTTGGTCATGTACCTACACTGAACAGCAAGCGTGGACAGGTTCCATGGTTCGTACCACTGCGGTGATCAAAGGCTTTTTCACTAGGACAAGGACTTTGAAGCCCATTACTGTCCTGCAAACAAGTAAGAACGTACAACGGAAATCTTCCAAAAAATGGAAATTCTAGGGAAGATTTTTCTTTTCCTTACCTCTTTCGCCTTCGCAAAGTTTCAAATTTTCAGCCGTGTAATAACGTAGGTACAAAGGTTCGGAATTTGTTTAGAACTCTCCAAAAATGCTTCTGGAAAGATTGGAAAACAGGTGATTTTTTTCAGATGTAGCTGGGGTCGGAAGACGAGAAAGACCCTCAAAGTCAAGTCAAAACCTGTCTGAACTGTTCGAGATAGCGCCAGTCAAGGTAATCGGCTACAGAGTGCTGAATATAAATGTTGAATGACTTGGTTTCCTCGTACTTGATTTTGACTATCCTACTACCCAGGGGAATTGGCCCATCAGCCCAATGGGTTCTGTATTTCGATCTTTTGTACTCGATATTGGGGAGATTGGCGATGAAGCCTTTTCAATGATGGGGTGCCCCCACCCCCCACTCCAGTCTCCAATGACAGGAACTTTTTACTTTCTGAGGTTTTTCCCCGACACCTGTTATTCTCTTTGTTTCTTGAAAATAGCACTGCATGTACAAAGCTAGACAAAAGAACGGTTAAAAGAAACACCGCAAATGAGTCGGAATGACCTAAAGTCGCAGTTTCGTGAGCTCGGTAGCTCATTATTGCTTACAATCTTATCTTTGTGCTCTGGCTTCAATATGGTGATTTGGGTGTTGCCCCAAAGAATTACTGTTAGGGAAGACACGGGTTCGGGTCAACCCGACGGGTTTTTGGGTCGGGACGGCGCACACAAGAGACATGCCATGAAAGAGGGAGCATTGCGACTCGGATGTGGCACTTAATTGGCATTTGCGTTTGCGTCACGGTTTGCGTCGGTGCTCTGCGCGGCTCTCAATCTCCGTCGGGTCAGGCAAGTACGGGCCGCGGGTCAGTCGTTTTCCAGACCCGAACCCGCAGGTACCCATGAGAATGGCGTCAAATGTCGCAGGATGACCGTAAAACTACGAATAAACACGTTTTCGGGACTAAATACTGTGCACAAAACACAATACAGATTACCTTGAACTTTGAAATTATTGCCTCATATCTCATGCTGCGAGGTGCCGAGGCTCCCATCATACCCGGCATCGCTTTGCCGACAACCCGTGAGCAACCCGTAACCTACACGGAGCTAGCAACCAGCTGATCGGCATTGGTCGGCATCGCATTTCGGCGGCATCCAATGCCAGAGCTAAGGATCCCAGTGGAATCTGCCGGCCCACAGTACGGTCTATCTCGGGCATATTGGATCTCACTGTATATCAATGGACCCTGCAAAGGTTCGTCCATTGAGTTGCACCGTTGTATTCCGATGCAATTTTGTGGGCTGGCGACTCTTTCAACACGCTGAGCTACATCGCAGTCCAGTGGATTCCAATGGATTCCAGCGTGAATCGTTGGAATCCAGTGGTTCATCCAGGCAGAAGGACTGCTCATATCTTCAACTGGATCTGCCCAGATCCAATGATTTTATAAACAATGGATGATCGTGGGTTACAGCTTAATGAGGTCTGAAATGTAACTTTATTCGATGGCTTCTATGCATATGTCAAACATCGGTGAAGAATGAAAGACAATTCTGCTTTATTGATCTTCCGTCGCCTCTGCCCAGAATGCCTATGTAAGGCTCAATCCCCTTTCTGAATCCTCCCTTTCAGCATAATAATCATCACAACGTGAATGAAGAGTCGTGGTTCGTGTCTAAATCTGCCGCAGCTGTGACCCGGAGCTGTTGCGGCTTTGAGCCAAGAATTCAGCTGCTCGGCCGTCTCTGTGTTGAAAGCACACCAAAAAGCACCAAAAAGGGCGCCAACATGGCGTATTTTCCTTATCGGGCCAGGCATATGGTCCTGAAACACATTGTGAAGTCTGCGGTGGAAGCCAGCAGTATACAGTGGAATCCAGTGGATGTAAACACAGGGAATCTGTCAAAACCAATAGTATACATTTAATAGGGTGTTTCAGACATCTCTTTTTTCATCCCAACTTGGGTCCCAACTTCGTCCCCAACTCAAGACTCAACTTGATATGTTTTTGTCCCGGGATGCAGAACGGCCACCCCAAATTGGTTCGGCGAAGTTGGAACTTGAAGTTGGGGTCGCAGTTGGATGTCAAGTCGTGGTCCGATGCCCAACTTGACATCCAACTTCGTTCCCGAACTATTTCAAGTTCCAACTTCGAGCGAAGTTGGGTCCGAAGTTAGGACCCAAGTTGGGCCTCAAATCGGGATGTCTGAAACACCCTATTAGAATGCACAACAATGCCCATGGGCGCCCGCCAACGGCCGCCGGTAACCAGTGGTGGCCCGGGCCCGGGGCATCGGTGGCCGCCAGTGACTTTGCTACTCAACGGCATATTACTCTAGACCCGCGGGTAAGGGCAAGGGTTTTCCGGGTAAGGGTCTGGGTTGGCTGTCTTGTACCCCAACCCGTACCCGTGTCCATCCTGAATTACTATCGCCCGCAAGTCTTGGGGGTTTCCAATATTTTGGCCAATAGTGATGGCACATCACCTATGCGTCGGGCGAAACTGAAAATTACAACGCGAGCATCAGTATTGTCGTAGCGTCTCTACAAGAGAACTAATCATGAACCCCGGCCTTCGATCGGCCATCTCGCCGGACGTCTCACGATTGGCTCAATGCCGTATGGACCAAACGTCCTTTACATTCCCAGGATCAATGACCCATGGGGTGCTCATCTGACATGGGTTTGAGATTGCCAGTGCTTTATAAGCCGGAAGTGCCGCTTTATGAGCGAAAAGCGAGAGACTATTCGGCGAACCTCCATGCACGTCAAGTCCTCCTTTCCTGCTTTACCGCCTCTTCCTGAGGTCAATGTCTATAATTTCCTAATAGGACGCCCAGACCAGGCAGGTTCAATCTATCCCCAATCGCGTGTGCACTAAATATCGTGCTGCAGGCGGACTGGTCAGATTATACCATCCATATCGAGGGAGAAACTGGGCGGAAGCGAACGTACAAAGAGATGGTGAAGCGCGTTGGTTTGGCCATAACCGCCCTGGGTGCCAAAGACTCGGACGGAGGCCTTGGTCTCAACGGCAACAGCGACGAGATAATTGGATTGCTGGGAGACAATTCCCTGGTGCGTTGCTTGTTTCGCTTGCATAGCAGGAATCCATTGGTATGCGCAGGACTATATTGATATCGTTGTCTCGCTGCTCGCCCTCACCACCCCAGTGGCACCGATCTCCACGTATTCGACGCGCTTCGAGCTCGTTCATGCATTGAAACTCACCAAAGTGACACGACTGTTCGTGGATGCGAGCCTGTTAAAGAATGTCATTGCTGCGATCGAAGACCCCGATGTGCACATACCGCCCGACAAAATATATATTCTCTCCGGACGCCCTGCCAACGGTCGGAAGAGCTTCAGTCAAATGATTGACACTGTTGAACGGAAAAACCTTCCTCTGGAGTCAGTCCGCCCAGCCACAAAGAACACGCTGGCATATCTTGTCATGTCCAGCGGGACAAGTGGACTCCCAAAAGGTGTGTATGTCGCATTTTATGAAGTGCCTGTTTCACGAAAATTCAGCTGTCATGATCACGCATGGAAATATTATCTGCACCTTTTACCAGAGCATAACTCTGGGCCAGGTCATAGAGCCCTTCTCAGTACATACCTTCAACCTCTCCCAAACTCGGCTGACGACGGCAACTCCAGACACCATCAACCACAATTCCCGTCAGGATCGCCGTCTTGCCCATGTTTCACTCATACGGCTTGCACGCCTACATCTTGCGGATGACGTTTCCTCAGGCTACCACTGTCATCCTGCGCAGATGGAACACAACGACATACCTAAAGATGATCGCTAAGCATGTTGGTCAATTTCAACCTACCGTAAGCTAACATTGACACCAGATATCGGGTGACGCATCTCACGCTCATTCCCTCCGCGATACACCAGCTCGTGAACCATCCTGAGACCAAAAAGACGGACCTAAGTTCCGTCGTGGCTATCCTTTCCGGTGCGGCGTATCTGCCCCCGGAGCTCGCCACCCAAATGGTTGGTATCCTGAAAAAGAATACCTCGGACATCACGCAAGGTGTGATCGTCCCCGAACGACTTCTTCCGTGTATCTGATTCGCAGCGCAGCATACGGCCAATCGGAGTGCGTAAGTCCGCCGTTTAGCAAAGTGACGGGCGGATCGATGTCTAATCTCACCTCAGACACTGAGCGCTATAGTCCAGCCCATCGAGGGCATGCCGAACTTGGGTGTTCCGCCGCCGAACACTACAGGCATCCTCCTCCCGGGAATCGAGGCCCGCACTGTGCGAGAGGACAGCACAGAGGCAGCGGTGGGTGAGGTTGGTGAGCTGTGGTTGCGTGGGCCCACCGTTTCCCCGGGGTACTGGAACAATCCGGGGGCAACTGCGAGCACCTTCGTCGACGGTTGGGTGCATACCGGTGATCAGTTTCGCGTGGATGAGAAGGGATACTTTTTGTGCGTTGCATCCCGTCTACCAACGTCTCTCTGAAACACCACTTGCCAGCTTCGCAGACCGGGCAAAGGTATGTATCACG
Source organism: Mycena leptocephala (assembly GCA_029378395.1). Lineage (NCBI taxonomy): Eukaryota > Fungi > Basidiomycota > Agaricomycetes > Agaricales > Mycenaceae > Mycena > Mycena leptocephala. Next base: position 32,486 of record JARJLF010000728.1, on the reverse strand, counting down.
GTGGTTGTATACCGGTGTGCTGACGGGACGGTACAGGACACATTGAAGGTATCTGGATTGCAGGTGTCGCCAAAAGAGATCGAAGACGTCTTGTTTGCTCATCCCGAAAAGCTGATCTCGGACGTGTCGGTCGCAGGCGTTAGCGGCGGCCGCACCAAAGACGAGAAGGTTCCGCGAGCCTGGATCGTGCTAAGCAGAGCCGGCAAGACGAAGGGTGCGCCTGCCGTCATCAAGGCGCTGGAACAATGGCACAAGGGGTCTTTAAGCAAGTACAAGTGGCTGCGAGGCGGTATTGAGGTCGTGAGAGAAGTGCGTATTCACGAATTCCGCTAGTTATACAGGTTTTTAAGCGGAGCACAGATCCCCAAATCGCCCATAGGCAAGACCCTGCGACGGGTGCTGCAAGATGAGTATGAGAGGCGCCAAAACAAGACGGGGGCCAAGCTGTGATCCAATTCGATCGAGTCAAAGTGCCCGCGGAGAACCAGGGGATTCAGTGAGAACAGACCGAAATTAGACGTCTCAAAGGTAGGGTGGAGGGACATCCAGATCATGTCGCCTGCGAGAATGCTTCAACGAGTAATTAGCACTACTCGAGTATCCTGCAGTCGGCCAGCATTGTTTGCAAAAAGTTCGAGTCGTCCGAGTCTTTGAGGCATTGAGCACCGTCGCACTACCTAGAGGATGATAGATCTGCGGTTAATTTTGCGGGGATAGAAGTTCCAGAGCCTCAGAGAGAGCTGCTGGACCCACAGCAAGACGTGAATTGAAGTCAAGAGTAGCGGCTGTCGGGGTCTGAATGGCGATCACTTGCTCGTGTGGAGGACTATCACATGTACGTTTCGCCTTTGCTCTCAACGCTCACTCTCCAAGGTTTCTGTATTTCCCCTGGACAGTTAATCCTCCAGTTCGGGGGGGTTACGAATGGACAATAAGGCTCTCTCACGATTCACAAACACCTCATGCTGAGGATGCCACACAATTTTGGCGTATGCGCAGTTCCTTTCGAGGAATAACATCGGTTCGTATCGTCCCACAGTGATTCCATTCTCAAATTATCATCCCTAATTGATGAACAAAACATTCTCCGACGACGAGGAGGTCAGGAAAGAATGGCAGGTTTGTGGTCGATGTCACCATCTCTTCACGCTCTTACAGACAAATCACGGCAACCCATCCGGCAACTAGCAGCAGCGCTCGACTATGGCGGATATGATTTAACCAAAAGCCGAAGGATGGCACAGCGGCCTTGATGCGCTCCTTGTCTCTGCGTGTCCTCTTTCTTTTCTTTTAATTACCAATTCCGAGTCGTCCTAATGTCTGTTTGAAGCTGGGTCTATTTTCTACTGTAGTCACAGCGTTTATCGGTGCCGAGCAAGACGAGATAACTGAGGCCGGGCTCCTAGCGCATCTGCTGCATCTGTGTATCCGCGGCGAAATAAATGTATTTCTTTCCTCTAAAACTCTTCATCGTGTGGATATCTACGCAACAGCGATAAAACAAAGTGTATTATTTCTCATTCTTATTCTTAAGCTAAATCTACAGCACCACTTCCTCGCCACGGCAGATATCTACATAACGAAAATAAATCACCAGTCCTAAATGACTAACTCTACAGCGCCAAAATCTTCGCCACAGCCTGCTCCGCCGCCGACATGATCACGCCCTGGGGGTTCCCATACGGCAGCGACGGGACGATCGATGCATCCACGACGAACTACAACAACGTAGATTTAAAATCAGTACGTCCACACACACGGGTAAAACAACGAAAAGAAAAGAAACGCACCAAATTCGTAGTATTGAAGACCTTCGCGTTGACGTCAACGACAGCGGAGACAGGCGACGTCCCGACCTTGTTCGCGCCGACCCAGTGGTTCGAGAGGAGGTTGCCCTGCAATGCCCGTTCGTCAGCTCTGCCAGTCCCAAATTCAATCTCCAAAAGAAAGAGAGCGCTTACGTCAGCATACGTGTGGACTAGAGATACAAGGTAAGGTCAGCGAAAGGGCAAGCCAGGAGATAGGAAGGGAGGACGAACCAAAGTTAGCAACGGTAGTGGTGTTGTCGGGCGTGATGAGCTTGAGGCCGGGGACTACATACCAGCCGCGTTAGCAATGTGCAATGTGCCAAGATAGGAGTATCACTGGGGGCAAGGAGCAAGGCATGTGGACCCCAAGTGCGTAACCTGCATGTGGTTTGCACTGGGTCAACCTTGGGAACAAAGCCAATAAAGCCGCCATTCACAGACAAAGCCCACATTTGTCTGTGAATGGAGGCTTTGTGGATTTTGTTATGAACCCGTCCGCATGTGGCCTTCACATGTGTCGCTGGCTGCCCCCAGTGTATAGGAATAGGAATAGTGCGCACCGTTCTTCACGCTCGCGATGACATCGTTGATAGCAGTGACGAGCGTCGCCTCGTCCACGGGGTCGGTGAAGTACGGCTGTACCAGAGGCACCCCATTCAGGTTCGCGTCGATGCCGATGCGTCCGCGCGAGGTGAGGCCCGTTGACCTGCCAGAGAGTTAGTTAGTTAACCGAAAAAGGAAATCGCAGCATGCGTGGGTGGAGGCGCACAGGTAGAGAGTGACCGCGAAGGCTTGGCTGGAGGGAGGGGCAGCGTCAGCTTTGCGCCGTCAACGCGGGAGGAGAAGGGCGCGTGTACCTGGCGTTATAAGGGAAGTTCGTCATCGCGTAGGAGACTCCGCCCGGGCGCACGGTGCCTTGGATCTACACACAAACACCGAAAGTAAGCGGCGAGCCAAAGGACGAGGGAGGTATATATAAGTAGGAGAAAAGACGCACCCAACGCGTCTTCTTGTCCGTCCCGACGTACGAGCGCCAGAAGTTCGTCTTGACCGACGCATCGGCGTAGACGCCCGACTGGTTTTTGAGGTACTGCGCCGCGTCTGCCGGGCGCGGGTTCGTCCACGCGTTCGCCCAGCTGTCGTACGCGTCGACGGAGGGGTGCGTGAATACGAGTGTGACACCTGGGTTGTCCGAGACCTAGATGAGCTCGGCGTTAGCCCCCACACACAAATGAAGAGAGCGAAAAGAATGCGCCGAGAGCGAGAGCGAGAAAGAGAAAGAAAGACCCCAAACGCACATTCATCCCCACCGGCAACTGTATCCACTGCGCCTTCGGCGGGAACTGCTTCTTCGCCACCGCATTCCCGCTATTCTGCACCACCCCCAGCATATCCGCTGGCCCGATCCCACTCTGATACAAAATCCGCGACGTCCCGAAGGCGCCGGCGGAGAGGACGACGCGCCCGCCGGGGTTGAGGGGGGCGACGCCGTTGGGGCCGAGGGAGGTGTCGTTTGTTTGGACGCCGGTGACGGTGGAGGTGCCAGAGCGCACGACGGCGGAGGCGGGGGTGTAGAGCTTGAGCGTGACGAGCGACTTGCGCGCGAGGGCGGTTTGGAGGTAGGTCGCGACGGGCCCGGCGCGCTTGCCGCCGAGGTACTACATATACGCATTCCCATCAGCTCCAAATCGAAGTGCGCAACGGGAAGGGGAGGGAGGGAAGCGTAAAACGATACGCACGTCATACGCGCTAAACCCATACACATGCTCCTTCGCATCCGGGTTGCGTTGATCGTCTGCTGGGTGTACCCCTGGCTCGCGAGCAGCGTGCCCATGACGGTCGACGACTGCTCGAGGTAGCGCAGCCCGTCGGTCGAGGGGTGGTCCGTGGACGGCAGGCGCGCGGACACCTTGGCGGTGTAGGGCGCGTGGTTCTGCCAGCCTGCGGGCCAGCCGGCGGCGAGGGAGAAGTCGGAGGAGGAGGCGGTCCAGTAGAGGCTGTGACCGGACGGTGGGATTAGAAGGAGGAAGGATTGAGGGGAGGGAGGGGTAAGAGCTCACCCGGCGTTGACGCTTGCTCCACCGCCGATGAGGCAGCCCGCCCACACGGAGACGTCTAGAATGAAAAGCCCAGCGAATCAGAGACCGCAGAGGAGGGATTCGTCATCTTTGCGCACCGTTACACCACCAGTACTGAGCCCGACGTGTCAGCTAGCCTGTTCTGTCGCAAACAAAAATCGGCTTACTTGATTCGCGTCGCCCCAGAAGGTCTACAAACGCTCAGTCAGCAATGCCCTATCCACGACACACGAGCCGGACTTCGTACCTCGAACGCGCCGGGGATGTCGAATTTCGTCAACTACGCCAAAGATAACGCGTGGATGAGAAAAGTCACAGGTGGCAGCCGTTCTGCTCACGTTCGTCGGAATGCCCCACGACGGGGTGTAGGTGCCCCCCGTCTGTGCGGTGCTCGGCCCCCCGCGCTCGAGGAGCAGCACTGTCTTGCCTGCCTCCGAGAGGCGGTCGGCGGCGATGATCCCGCCGATGCCACCACCGACGATGATGTAGTCCCACCTGCGTGGGCTCATACCAATGGAATCAGTATATGTAAGTAATGGACGATGGGACGCAACGTACCGAGACCGCCCAGAGGGCGAGGCCGCAAGCGGCGGGATATGTGCATACTTATGAGAGGGGAAACTGGGTAGGGAAAGGGAGATTAGCGAGACGAGGCTAATGGTGGACTGGTGGTGCGCACCTTATATACGGACTGACTTGGCGCGAGAGAGCGGCCGTGCGTAGTGTGCGCTATGTGTTTCATAGTCTCGGCGTACTAGGATGCCGCCGTGCCATTGCCTATTGTCGGGCCTCCGTTACTGGGTTGCGGCTCCTTTCGTGGGCGAGTATTGTTGGTCAAGTGAATTGTTTACCCCAGGTGTAGCAATGATTAATAACGTGAACCCCGGGGAAGGCCGTTATAAGCTGTAGATTCAATGTGGAGGCGCTGGATTTTCCTGCGTTATGGCGTCAATGAGGCATATTGGAGATAGACGGAGAAATATAGGGAAAAGAGCCCCGCGTACCTTGGTCTACAGGAATGGTAAATAGACAAATAGCGCAACTGAATCCGGGCGCGCGCGCCGAATGAAGAGATTGGCCTCAACAAGATATACTGGAAACACTTTTGTTAGTACACAAACTTTGCTAACACCATCGCAGACGCTTTCACCTACAGTCTGCTGCGACCTTCGAACGTCAAGGAAGAAAGCGCCCTCCACGGACGGTGAACAAGTCTAAATTCAGCTTCAATACGATCCACAACCCCGATATTCCAGGACTTACTCGTAAACTTACGTCCAATCCCATTATTATCATGATATCCCCTCGTGTGCTAGAATGAAATTGGAATGAAACGTCCCGGAGATCATCGGCCAGAGATATCAAGAATAGGGATGGAGCAGTTCCTTCCAGCTCCGCACTGAGTACCGTGGTGGAGAGCGCGTCCGTTTTTCTGAGGAGACCATGGAGTTGGTTTGTGGTGCGAGAAAGAATCCACAGAGGTGTCACATCACTGTCACGATTTGATTTCGACAATCTCGGACCGGATGATCCGCTGCTCTTGCCTCTCGTTGTCTTGCACCTGGCGATGAGGTTGAAGCTAAGTGTGTTCGTGGATAATTTTCCCTCAACTCAGCGTCGTCTCAGAATTTCGCCGATTCTTTTCCTGGGCGGTGGGTGCTGGAGTACGGTCAAGTACGGACCTGTACGGTCCTACGCATGCTCATGAATCAGGCCGAGAAATTCAGACTCGACTCACCTGTCTACCAACAGTCGAGCATAATCATCCCACGAATGAATCCATTCACGCCGTCGTGGGCCATGGCGGCCTCCCCCCAAGGTTGTCTTTCTCTTGACATAAACTTGAAGCGGGGAAAGGGAGGTTCGATTCCTCAACGATTCCTCCACCACACTCCACCACATCTGGACCTTTTTTTTTTTTTTTCCTTACCGCTTGAAATTCGAGTTATTCTGCTTCTACATGTATCTTCAGCTTGCTTCATGACGAAATTTGCAAAAACTATCGGGTCGAGCTTGGGATCGAGGTCCTAACACCGAGCGATACTGTGAGGCTCCCATCCGGCACTGAACCTTGAATTCTGACATCCTTGTACCACATCGCTATGCAGTGAAATAAGTTGTCGTGGCTATGGCGGCCGCCCCCAAGCTTGTCGTTCTATTGGCGTGAACTTGACGCAGGGAAGGGGAGGTTTGATTCCTCCCGACGGCATATCATGAGTTGTGGTTTTTACCTGAAAGTGTTTTGTTGAGAATTGAGTAATATTGTTCTAACCCTGGCTTCGTGTCAATGTTACAATTATTCACTTCTTTTTCTCCGGTGAATATAGCATACTGTTGATTTTTTTTTGGGTTTGTGCGGGCCGGCGAGTTCCGCCCACGACTTTGTACTTTATTTGTCTTCCTTCCTGTTTCCTGCCTCGACATAAATCAGCAGAGATCTCGACTGCAGTGCTCGAGGGCTGAATTTAAATTCCAACATATACAGGTCCAGCATCGATTCAAATAAGCCGTCGTGGGCCATGGCGGCACCCCATCTGATTCATGCGTGCCATAAATATCTACTGGGGCGTCCGAGGTTCGATTCCTCCCGACGGTGTAGACGAAGGATAGTATCATTTTTTGGTCGGGCGTTTAGATGTTTCCTCTTTTACTAAACTTTTTCGTCGTCTTCTTTTTCCCCCCTGCTCTCAGGGACTCAGCAAGCACGATAGCGTGTATGGTTCTTGGCTCTTGTGCATCGGTCTCATTCAATAATATTAATTCTGTATTACTATTAGCCATACACTAAAATTAATTTTGCTTTACTATTTTATTACTATCTTTGCGGCGTACCGCCGCCGTCAGCACTACCAACCAATTCGTATATATTCAAAATGAACAAAGATAATCGCACTCAGAATGAAAATGAAAATGAAAATGAAAATGAACGTGAAAGAGAATGAAAATGAATGGGAATGTTTTACGGCGTACCGCCGCCATCACGACCACCAACCAATTCGTGTATATTCAAAATGAGCAAAGATAATCGCACTCAGATTGAAAATGAAAATGAATCGGAATGAAAATTTTACGGCGTACCGCCGCCTTCACGACCACCAACCAATTCGTGTATATTCAAAATGAGCAAAGATAATCGTACTCAGAATGAAAATGAAAGTGAGAATGAACGTGAAAGACAAAAACCAAAATCAGAATGAAAATGAACGAAACGAGAATGAGAGAAAATGAACGTGAAAGACGAGAATGGAAATGAAAATGAAAATAAATACGGTACTAACGAGAATCGAAAACGAAAACCAGCCAGAGCGCGGCGCCATCATTCGGCAGATCCGGCCATCAAACAAGCCAGGCACAGCTCTGTATTGAACTTAACCGCAGCCCGTTCTCGCTGGGACTATAGAACCGTGATATTTACCTTTTGAAGTGTGTAATTTTATTCTACCATCTTTCCCAAGTTTTTTTTTGTGGACTGCTTCAGAGTACTGGACGGATCAAACATTATTCTAGGGGCACAATTCTTCAGCGCTTTATATATTACTACTTTCAGTAAAACAAACAGTGATTCAGATGACTGAAGACCTCTGGCCTCGAGTCATTGGCTTCTCACCGATGACATCGTAGGATACCCTAATGTTCTGCAGTAGGTTTCTGGATCCAAAGACGCCAGAAACCTTAAAACCGTCGATGTTGTGCATCCTAGTTTGGGACTATACTTGCTAAATAGGTTATTGGGACATGACATATGCTAGCAGATCAACTATGCTTAGAAACAACCTAATCTGCAGGTACACAGGAGACCTGCAGGTAGACCATTAAATGATCAGAGGTGACCCGAGGTGTTACCTGCGGCCATCAGCGGCGATCCCTCGGCTGTCTATATATATCCGTTTTCGTTTTCGTTTCTCGTATATACCCAAAATTTGAAATAAATATGAACATACGATCAACCGACGCCTCCCATGCGGTCGATAGAAAAGCACCGCGTTTAGTGAAAACGGATTCATTCATTCGTCGCACAATTATTATTCACACTCAAAAGCCAATTCTAGACATTTCAATCAGTAACGCACAATGGATGCGCAAAGTTGGACTCGCCTGACAGAGCCAATCTCCCCAGAACACTCAACCAAAACTGTATTATCCTCTCCACCCCAACAAATCCACCTGCCGCCCGATAACTATAATATTCCCGATGGCGTTTCCTACACCCGAGGCAAGGGTAGCGACGAGTTTTGGCGCCAGCTTGGATAAGCGACAGATGGACGAGACGTTCTGTCAGAAAGTCAGTAGGAAGCCATGACTGAGAATTAAAAACACACCCAAGAGCATACGACAGCTTGTCGTATAGGCACATTGCCATACAAAGGTGTACCCCTTGGTGCATGAGCTGTATTCGCCCAACCGCCGCTTCAAATCATTTGTGTGGCCCGATTTAATCTCCCAATGAGCGTAGAACTCTCTCAACGCCATCTCACCGCGGCGGAAGCGATTGAACATGCTGGTCTTCACCCGGCTGTGGACGTAGACCAGTCCCGAACCATCCTCGTACACGGACCTGAAACATGGTGAGTGTCTTCATTCGCGCTGTTGGGTGGTTGTTTAGTAATCCGCAGGCCCTCCTACTCGTGCCGCTGCATATGCGAAACTTCTCGCCGCGGAAGTCGAGGCTGAGAAGGCTGGCCGGGCTAATCACACCGGTGACTGCACGATAATAGCGACTGGCTTGCAAATTGAGAAGGATCAGTGCGTTCGGTTACGGTTTCTATGTATTCAAGGTTTTAACCTTTTATTATAGAATTGCGCTGCACCGACTGGTCGCCCAGAAGGCGGACGACGACGAAGTGGTTCAGATGGCCCGGGGACGTCTGACAGAGGACCTCTCTGAGCTTCGTACGCAACAGGGACAGCGCGTGCCAGAGCTGGCTCGGCTGATGAAAGATATCGATGTCGAGCGGCCTGAGAAGGAGGCATTGTTTCTGCCTTCGGATTACAGTGCGACCGCGCGCGATGAACTGAAATTGGGGGCTCTCGCTCAGGTTGAGTACCAACTACGCGAATTGAACACCTACCAAGCGCTGGACACCGTGCGTCAAGCAATCAGGACGCACAATGTTAATGTTGGATTCAAAAAGGCCGGGCTACATGGCACCAGCGCAAACACTAGAGCGCAAAACTATCTCAAGACCCTGGCCAACGACGTTCAGATCGCGGGAAGCGCTTATCGATCTACGTGGGTGGCATTACTCAAACTCGGACTTGACCCGAATGATCAGGCCTTGCAACCGTTGCTCAGGGAGCACTTACGGGGAAAGGACGGTAAAGCGCAGGCGCCTGGCCAGGTGAAGGAATCAGATCCGTGGTTTTGGAGAGTTGGGCGGCCGTCGACCCTTTCGGAAGAGGACGAGAAGAAGTGGAATCAAGAATGTGCGTCGGCTTTCTGCTTCTCTTTAAATTTCTCCCAATTGACGCGGTCTAGTGGACCGAGTAAAATGGTTCAGGCTTCGTGCACTGCTCGAACGTGCCAAGGGGGAGCGCGACATTCTCGACGAAGAATTAGACCGTGCTTGGCAATCATTTCACAGGTCCGCAGCTGTCTGGAAGTCGATGGCCGCGGAAACGGAAACGGAGAAGCCTGGACGGAAGGCATATGGTGAAAAGCAGCATGCCATGTATCATGAACTGGCAGAGCGCTGCTTTGTCGCGCGGGGCACACTTCCAAAGGTGTTGGCAGACGACCTTAAAAAAGAGCAGATGAAGGAAGCGAAGGAAGCGGCGAGAGCGAAGAAAATTTCTGCGTCTCCAGAGGAGGATGTGGAGGATTTGTGGGAAACTCTCAGTAAGACGCGGCTTATTGATGCGAGCTCCACTGATCGCGAATTACTAGACTGACGGTAGGCTTCCGAGCCTGTTCCCTGAACTTCAAGTCGCACACAACCAACATAAACTAGAGTAGACATGTAATTCGCGCTCCGACAATGATATTTCTTGGAATCTTGTTAAACATTGAATGGTTTCGGATACTTGTACAAAAAGGCATCTGGACGCATAGTTACAGGCTGGCAACCGGACACATAGTAGGCGAAAGGTCAAAGTGTTTGGTCAGCATGTTTGGTTTGGAGACTGATGGTCAGCGCGATCGTGATGGCACGTCCACACGACCACACAAAGGCTCTTTACAATGGACGTCCGCCACCGTTCGCCACTACGGCCTCGTTCATGTTTCCCCTCACCCCACGAGCTCCTTGGTGCTGGACTCCACGTCGCTCATGCAAACAGGCCACTTCGAATTCGCTTCGGTGGCACCAGTCTGCGCCCGCCATCAGTCACACCGCTACAAGGTGAGCATCGCAGTGGCTAGCAAAGCAATGACAATCTTAGAGCTCATGAGAGCTCTTGTGAACACTGTATAACGAGGAGCCTGAAACATGCGCATCTATCTGGCAAGTGGCATGTCTGCGATTTTTCTTTGTTCTAGTCTGGCTAACTATTACCCCAGCAGTGACGCCAACACCTCCTTCAGAGTCAGTAGCTGGACTTTGCGTCACTATTCTGGGCTTGACTCTGGGTCCGTCATTCAAGCCTACCACTTGGAATTCGCTTCGGTGGCATTTTTGGATCTCGATTCTTATGCACATGAGCGGCGCGGCGTTTCATTCTGGCTTACTTATGTCACTCCTTCTGATTCCTGGTGAGTTTCAGGTTCACCGCGCTTTCATTTTAATTCTGGTAAGTTTCACCACTCGTTCCGTTGCCGACTGAATTTCATTTTGAATTCCAGGTTAAGTTTCATTCCATTTTCATTTTCATTCCGGCGCTCCCTGGCTGTATATTCATCTGTCTTGGTCTTTCATGTTCTATGGCCACCGAACATCTTGATATCACAAGCTGCGCTTCATTTTAATTCTGGTAAGTTTCACCACTCGTTCCATTGCCGACTGAATTTCATTTTGAATTCCGGGTTACAGCTCTTTGTGGTACAACAGGCGCGGTCCGTTTTTTTCTGTTTTGGCAAGTTTTCACGAGAACAGCTGCCCTGAGCTCAATTCTCAACCGTTTCCCCTCAAAATAGGCTCATTCGATTCGCATTGAAATTCCACAGCGAATGTAATACCGGTATTTTTGATCCTTTTACGTAATAGAATTACTTCCGGAAAAACTTGGTTTTGAGTAGGACACCTGTAGCCCTTGGAATACTGCCCCGATTGGCCTAATGTTTGGATATGCTATATGTCTGATGCGGCTCTAGACAACAGTGTGTTTATTTATATTACATGCTGAGTGATTGTGATCTAGCGCACACTTTAGCGAAGTAGATATCCAGACACTACCATAGGTAGAGCTGTCAATGGAAGTTTGAGTACATTAGGCTCCGTAAACACCCACATTGGCTAGGGTCACATCAGATGTATAGCATATCCGAAGATTAGGCCAATCGGGGCAGTATTCCAAGGGCTACAGGTGTCCTACTCAAAACCAAGTTTTTCCGGAAGTAATTCTATTACGTAAAAGGATCAAAAATACCGGTATTCCATTCGCTGTGGAATTTCAATGCGAATCAAATGAGCCCATTTTGAGGGGAAACAGTTGAGAATTGAGCTCAGAGCAGCTGTTCTCGTGAAAACTTGCCAAAACAGAAAAAAAACGGACTGCGCCTGTTGTACCGCAAAGAGCTGTAAGTTTCATTCCATTTTCATTTTCATTCCAGCGCTCCCTGGCTGTGTCTTGGTCTTTCATGTTCTATGGCCGCCGAACACCTTGATATCTCAAGCCGCACTTCATTTTAATTCTGGTAAATTTCATCACTCGTTCCGTTGCCGACTGAATTTCATTTTGAATTCCAGGTTAAGTTTCATTCTATTTTCATTTTCATTCCGGCGCTCACTGGCTGCCGATTCATTTTTCTTCATCTTTCATACTGGATTGCGTAGAGCTTTAGTAGTGTAGGATAGTCTGACTGGTCATAACCTGAAAGCCTGCGTATCTCAATCTTCATTCTCTGGCAAGTTTCATTTTCATTCATTCCGTTCATCCTGCTGACTTTCACCCTGAATTTCATTTTGACTTCTACTTGTTGGTAAGTTCATTATCATTTTACTTTTCACGCTGACTGACTGTTCATTTTTCTTCATTTTCACTACTTCCGTTCATCTTGCTGACTCCCACCCCAAAATTCATTTTGACTTTGCAGTAAGTTTCATTTTCATTGCGCATTTCACTCTGGCTGACTATTCATTTTTCTTGGCTTTCATATTAAATTACATCTGTAGTAGAATAGTCATAAACTAGCAATGAGAAATTAAATTTGACCTATTACTACGAGCAAGCCAGAATTAAGTCTATCTACTGATATCACTGTCTTGTGAAGCGTATCATGAACGGTGCTAAGCCAGGTTGCTGAAATTTGAATTTAGGCTTAGCCAGCCGAGCATTGATTCCAATAAGCTATCGTGGCCGTGGCGGCCGCCCCAGAATTTGGAGCGCGTTAAAAAGTTTCAACCGAGGGAGTCGGAGGTTCGATCCCTCCCGGCTGCATGAACAGACCATAGTGATTGTTTTTTTTTTCTTTCGTGCGGCGAGTTCCATTCACAGTTCCACTCGTTTCCTTGTTTCCTGCTTCGAGGTAAATCAGCAGAAATTTCGATCCAGTCGTTCTTGCGCCACCGGTCCAAAATCGGAAGATTTCACGAATCGCGCTGGGAGGACACTTGAATTTAAATCCGAACGTAATGTACTTGTACCAACGGAGCATTGATCGAAATAAGCTGTTGTGGCCGTGGCGGCCGCCCCAGAATTTGGAGCGCGTTAAAAAGTTTCAACTGAGGGTGTCAGAGGTTCGATTCCTCCCGGTGGTGTGTCTACTTCACCGTGAATCTTTTTCTCTTACCGCTTAAATTCTAGTCATTACGCTCCTATCTCCAGCTTGTTAACGAAATTTGCAAAAACTGTTGGATCTATAATTGTCGAACTTGGTATGAAGGTCTTGAGACCAAGCGATAACGGGAGGCTCTCATCCCACTAAAATTGAATCACAACCTAAAGCAGGCCGATATTCAGTGAAATGAGCCACCGTGGCCATGGTGGTCGTCCCAAAGTGTTATGAATCGTGCTCCACTTGAACTGAGGGCAGCGGAGGTTCGATTCCATCCAGCTGTGTGACTCGCTATTCTTTTTTTGTGCAGTGAGTTCCACCGATGATTCCATTCATCTTCTTGTTTCTGGCTTCAAGCTAAATCCGCAGAGATTTCAACCCAGCCGTTCTTGCAACCCACCGGTCCAAAATCGGAAGATTCCGTGAACCAGACAGGGAGGACACTTGAATTTAAATCCGGACATAATATACTTGTACCAGCGGAGCATCAATTAAAATAAGCCGTCGTGGCCGTGGCCGCCGCTCCCAAAAAGTCAACGAGCTGTGCTGGTAAAATTCCTCTCGACGGTGTACGGGAGACGGACTCGTCTTCTTTTTTTCCCCCGCTCTCAGGAACTCAGGAAGCACGATAGCATCTCTACTTCTTGTGGTGTGTATCATGAACGGAGGAACCTTATTCGGCACTAAAGTAGCTTGCTGACAACTCTAACCAGCGGAATATTGATTGAAATAAGCTGTCCTGGCCGTGGCGGCCGCCCCAGAGGATTCTCAATGATTCGTTGGCCATTTGGGCTAGGGGGCGCGGAGGTTCGATCCCTCCCAGCTGTGTGTACAAGACACTATTCTTTTTTTTTTTGTGCAGCGAGTTCCACCCACGATTCCATTCGTCTTCTTGTTTCCTGCTTCAAGCTAAATCCGCAGAGATGTCAGCCCAGTTGTTCTTCTTGGGGATTGGGCATACAAATTCGGAGGATCCCATTAATTATGTGACTCGGCAGCCTCCAGCCTCGATGCTTGAATTTAAACCGTAAGATATAAATCCAGCATTGATTCAAATAAGCTGTTGTGGCCGTGGCGGCCCCGCCCCCAAAATTGATATTTTCAGAACATGCGTAAATTTCAACTGGGGGAGTCGGAGGTTCAATTCCTTCTGACAGCGTGAACCACCTTTGCACAGGTTTTTTCCCATTTTACTGCTTAAATTCTAGTTATTCTGCTTCTATCTCCCGCTTGATGATCAAATTTGCAAAAACTAATCCATAATCGCTGAATGTATTATGAAGGTCCTGAGACCGAGCGATAGCGGGAGGCTCTCATCTGCACTAAACTTGAATTACAATCTAGAGCACGCCGGTATCCGGTGAAATAAGCGGTCGTGGCCGTGGCGGCCGCTCCCAAAAATTTAAAAGTGAAGGACACTAGTAAATAACTGGGGGACTTGGAGGTTTGATTCCTTCCGGCGGCCTGAGAGGGCAGTAGTTTTTATTTGTCAGCCTGTAACACTGGTTGAACATTTCAAGTTTTCACTGAAAAATTTGGTGAAAAATGTCCATTATTTTTCACACTTTCTTTCACTGAACAAGAAAGTAGAACTTGTGCAGTACTTTTTGGCTTTCAAAATTTTCACCTTAAAATGAAAATGTGGTGAAAAAATTCTGAATTTTTCACTTACGTTTTCAGTGAAAAAGGTGTGAAAAATAATGGACATTTTTCATCAATTTTTTCAATGCAAAACTTGAAATGTTCAACCAGTGTAACTGCGCTAACCAACTTGTTCTTGGTGATTACAGTATAGTGCCGCTCAGTGGATCAGCACTTTGATGTTTTGCTCGCAACTCTCGCACATGATCATAATAAAATCCCAATTTAATGGGCACATACTAGAGTGTATAAAAAGTCGTACTACTGTAGAATAAGAATTACTAGCATATTAAAATGTGGATAGGAAAAAGAATTGAGCGTGAGGATAAAAATATCACAAATTCCGTTCCGTGGATCAAGCTGTCACACATCCTCGTCATCACCTGGCTCCTCCTCGACGTCATCATCCTTGTCGTCTACGACGGGAATCTGCGGTTTTTTGCCCAGCTTGGGCTTCAGGGGCAGGTCCTTCTTCCTTGTGCCAGCCTGCAGCAGTTTTGTGCACTCTTCTGTCCATGCTTCGACCTCAGCAGCGTGCTGTTCCTTCATTGCAGCCCACTCCGCCTCGACCTGCTCCCTCAACTCCTTCTTCCGCTGCCTGGCCACCTTCTTTGCTTCTCTTCCAACCTCCTTTGCCACCTTACCCTCCTCAATCTCCTGGACTGCCTGGTAAAACTCGTCAGAAGAAAGGCATTGTGCCTTCCCTTTGAACAGCTTCGCACGATCCGTTGTCGCCTTCTTGTCCTGCTGATGCAGGGCCTCATTCATCTTTTTCAGCCCCATGTTCTGGAAGACCATTGTTGCATTCGACTCCTCCAACATTTGTTCCTGCACAGCGACATTCTGGTGACCCAGAGCCAGCTGCTTCCAAAGCTCGACATTTTCTGCCTCCAACTGACCATGAGTTTTGTAGAGCTCCTTACTTGTTTCGGGCATTGCAAGGGACCAATTCGGAGTTCGAAGCGCACGCGGGACATTCTGGATGATGGGCTGGAGGATCGCAGTGTCGTAGGATTTAGTCTTGGGTGTGCTGAGGAGAGGGGAACCAGCTGAGGTTTTGCCAAGGTGTGCATACAGTGTCCGCATCTTTTTGGATGGTGACCATAACACAGGATCGATGTTTTCGTCCTCGTCGTCCCTGCCACATCGCAGCGAGGGAGTCTGCGGTGTCACTGACACGTTTGCTCCCAGATTGGATGGGAAAAGATCCATCCGAGTCGGAGGCTGCACACGCATTGCTTGCGTGATTGCGCGGACAGGGCTGGGCTGCGGCAGCGGGAACTCACTGCATGTGGATGTCGCTTGGCTCGGCTTCATCTGCTCAGCGGTGATGAAGTTAGGATTAAAAGGTACGACACCCGTTACTTCAAAGGTGGCCTTGACAGCTGACTCGTCGAATGCCTGCAGGTATGCCGGTGCCCACACAGACATGAATTCCGCCTTTGATACGTCCCGCATTGTCTTTCCCTCCCACTCCACAATTGCTGCCTGCCAGCACGACTTCATCTTTGCGAAGCAGACAACATCGAGGCCTTGAAGCACATGTGTGCAGTGTGGCGGGTACCCCAGCAAGATGATATTGTTGTCACGCACGAAGTCGAGGAACTTCTTTGAGTAGTGGGAGCTGTGGCCGTCGAGGAGAAGGACGCACGGTGTGATGATGACTGCGCCTCTGCTAGGTGCCGATAGGTGGTGGTGGTAAGGGTAAGTAGAGAGTGTTCGCCCTTGGGGGAGATAATGGTGTCGCTGCGCGAGACTGTGGTAGCAGTAAAATGTGTGTGGTTTATTTAGAGGATTTGATACGCCCCAGAGAATATCTGGTCGTACGGTTCGCTATTCTAATGTACGGAGGAGAATCCGCCCAAAGTCTAGCCTTCCCTGAATTTTGTAACACGTCCCGTTCTACAATCCTGTCGAGGAGCGGACGACTGTTCAGATGTGATGCGGTTTCCGTTGTTATAAACGCTATGGGGCCGTTCTCGGTTCTTTTGTATACAGCTACCCTTGGTCCTCCGACCTCTTCTAGGGTGCTTCGTGCGCTGGGAGGCCCTAAACTTGTTTTCAACAACTCCGCTCCTGTCTGCCGTTCCATTCTTTCCAAGTCCGTTCCCTACTAAATTCTCTACAAATCGTCTTCTTCTTTCCGTTCGCAAGTTCTAACGAGCGGAGTCAGCTTCTTGAGAGCTGCGATGAAGGTTGATACCCGTTCCGTTCGATGTGAGCGGCCGGGGAGTTATACAACTCGAGCTATGACTGGCATGGTGCTCGAGAATGCTGTTATGTCGAGCGGTCCGTACAGCTGCGGACAATCCAAGGGCGGCGGTTCGATGTTCTGCCAGGTGCAGTCCTGGAGACCTTGTTTTCGTAGTCGGCGTACCCTGGTGAGCGGTACTTGCGTATCACTTAAGATGCGCTGGTAGTTTTAGATGGGAAAATTAGATGTCTTTATTCGTAGCAGCGTCTCGTATTTATAGGAAATCGACCCTCTAGCACTGCCTTCTACACGTTCCTCTTGTCCTTCTCTGACTCATCGCATTCCGTTCCCTAAATTGGGACCGCCACATGCTCCCTTGACTGGTTCCGCCCGTCTTTGTGACTTGAAAGAGGTTCCCACTCCGTTCCTGTGCAGCGCGTGGGAAACCTGCTCGACGAACACATGGTGCTCCAGTTTCCGCTCTCAATTCTTCATTCCTGGAAGCTGTGTGTGAATTCTCCGCTCGCCGAACGCGTGCTCCTTTAGTCGGGAAGGATTTCCGCTCTCAACTCTATGTTCCTGGAGGCTGTGTGTGGGTTTTCCGCTCTTTGGACACATGCTCCTTGTGTCGGGAACGGTTTCTGCTCCTAGTCCCATATTCCAGAACTCATGCGTGAGTTTTCCGTTCCTTAGATCTCGTCTTGTTTGGCCGTTCTTCCTTGATCTTGTTCTCCTCGTTCGTTTTGTCGGTACTCTTCTCGACTTGAACGACCTATTCCTTCTTGAAGGCCGCTCCACAAGCTCCATAACCATATCCTACTTGATTTTATCTCGTTCGGCGCCTGGCTCGGCTTTGCCGGTGAGGCGGAGCCGAGCGGGCAGAGCCAAGCGAGGCGGAGGGGAAGCGCGAGGCCACAAAGTCGGGCGCACAGCGGGAAAACACAGGGCGGCGCACAGAAAACAAAAAGGCGGTGCACGTGTGAGTGGGAGAAACGGAAGGGTGCACAGACTCCAAAGTTGGCGAGCGGCCGTTGTATGCCAATCATATTTTACGCGCACCGTTCGCTTTCTTTCTTGGGTGTGTGTTTAAGTTGGCGATCGCAAAAATCGGCGAGCGGCGTTGCAGTATTTACGCTTGCCGTTCGCTTTCTTTCTTGGGCGTGCGTTTAAGTTGGCTAAGTGTTCGCAAAATCGGCGAGCGGCGTTGCAGTATTTACGCTTGCCGTTCCCTTTCTTTCCCTGGGCGTGCGTCTAGGTTGGCAAATTTGTGTGGTGCGTGCGGGGTCGGGATCCGTTTTATGTGAGTGCCAATGTGTAAGGCGTCGGATCGGAAATGTGCTCTGTCCTTATTTGGCGATGCCGTTTCCGCTTCGTATGTGCCGTTCCAGAGCGATCACAAAGTGATGGCTCACAACAGGAGGCCATTGGCATCTGCTTTGGTCGCGGGGTCGATGACCTTGACCAGCCATTCATATCCCAGCTCGCCGTTGGTCCACCCGTTGATAGATTTCACGATGCTGTGGTCAAAGGTGAGTCTCACTAGCCCCTCGATGTCTGGATCAACTCACAATGCGTTCACAGTATTCCCGTTGTTCCACGCCGACTGGAAGTTAACACCCGGGAAGATGACCATCAGCGGCACCACCATCTTCCCGTTGCCACGAATTGTCACCACTGCCGTGATGTTCTGACAGCTCGCCCCACCCTGCTTGTGCTGGGTTTTTGTCCTGCGTGCACCAACCATGCGCTCTTTCCCAGTGTAGCCTGTGGGGAACCCACTCTCATCCATGCCATATATTCTATCCGGTGAGACCCCCATGCCGACGATCCATCTCTGCACCAATTCGACCCATGACTTGACAGCTTCTGGATTCAGGCTTCGTGCGCGTTGGGTGTCAAGTGCTTTGCTTCAGAAGGTGTGAAGCGCATCGTGATGCCTGTCAAGGAACTTGAAGACCCATTTGTCTCCGACAGGCTCACAGTCCGCTCCAAGGGTGGCTTGGCGGATGGCGTTGGCAGCCTCCGCAATTTGGGCGTGCTTGAGTGGGAACCCATGGTCTGCGGACTCGAGGAGGAATTGAGTGAGCGACCATTCCTGGACTGGAGTGAGCTTCTGCTTCTTTTGATTGGACTCTCGTATTCCGAGTACGCTGTGTATCCGTTGATTTAGAGTACCGTAGGATATGCCGTGGCCATCTGCAATAGCTCGCATAGATTTTGGTTTTCCTAAATTGGCAGGTTTGGCTTGCTCCCGCTCGTATTCGTGCACCACCGCCCGCACTGCCAACTCTTTCTTTCTACTGTTGGCATGTCCTTTGACGCGCGAGACCATGGGAAGTGTTGGGTGCCGTTAGACGGAGCACGGCAGAATGACAGGAAGCAGAGGTGGGATGATTGACGCGTCAACAAACCAGTGTCACGCTCTTCACGTGCATCAACTTGAGCAAATTCTGGTGGCCGCAATTTTGGTCGGATTTCCTTATTGCTTTGGGGAAAGTTATACCCAAGAAGGTGTTCTATCGTAGGAAAAATAATTTGAATGCTAAAGCAGACTGAGTAACTAAGTATATCAAGAGTTGTCCAGTTGCCCAGAAAATTCCTAACACCTGATGGAGTGGTATATGAGAGACCAATATCAAATTTTAGAGTCAAACTCACTAGGGATGGACACGGGTAGACCCGCGGGTTTCCACGGGTCTGACGTGCCAGCCTTGTAGCGCCAGAAATTCCGAGCATGGCAAAAAAAAAATTCAGGCAAAACGGTGAAGAAATGAGATAGCTATGCCCCCAACAAACCTCCGGGCATATTTGGCAGCCCCTGTGCCCATATTTGGCAATTTATGTGATGGGTACAGTGACAGGTCGTCACACGGGTCTGATTTCAGTATTCTGGCTCCAGAACTGTGACCATCTGGTCTATTTGAACCAAATTTAGGTCAGAAGGTAGCTAACACTTCCCTCTTCCTTTCTATTCAATTTTCCTGGCCAAATCTTAAATATTAGGTATGCTATACTGCCATCAGTTCGATTTGATCAAAAACCCGTGTCCATCCCTAAAACTCACCACTGTTCATCTCCATCGGTACTTACTGCTGCTATGATGTTGGCACCCTTTTCAAGAAGGATGCTGACAATCTGTGTGTGGCCTTTGGCACCAGCAGCCTGCAATGAGCTCCCATATCTTCCCTCTGCTGCATTGACATCAGCACCCTTTTCAAGAAGGATGCTGACAATCTGTGTGTGGCCTCGAGCAGCAGCAGCCTGCAATGAGCTCCCATATGTTCCCCCTGCTGCATTGACATCGGCACCCTTTTCAAGAAGGATGCCGACAATCTGTGTGTGGCCTCGAGCAGCAGCAGCCTGCAATGAGCTCCCATATGTTCCCCCTGCTGCATTGACATCGGCACCCTTTTCAAGAAGGATGCCGACAATCTCTGTGTGGCCTTGAGCAGCAGCAGCCTGCAATGAGCTCCCATATGTTCCCCCTGCTGCATTGATGTCGGCACCTTTTCCGAGAAGGATGCCGACAATCTGTGTGTGGCCTCCAGCAGCAGCAGCCTGCAATGAGCTCTCATATGTTCCCCCTGCTGCATTGACGTCGGCACCCTTTTCAAGAAGGATGCTGACAATCTCTGTGTGGCCTCCAGCAGCAGCAGCCTGCAATGAGCTCCCATATGTTCCCCCTGCTGCATTGATGTCAGCACCCTTTTCAAGAAGGATGCCAACAATCTCTGTGTGGCCTTGAGCAGCCGCAGCCTGCAATGAGCTCCCATATGTTCCCCCTGCTGCATTGACGTCAGCACCCTTTTCAAGAAGGATGCCAACAATCTCTGTGTGGCCTCCAGCAGCAGCAGCCTGCAATGAGCTCCCATATGTTCCCCCTGCTGCATTGATGTCAGCACCCTTTTCAAGAAGAATGCCGACAATGTCTGTGTGGCCTTCAGCAGCAGCAGCCTGCAATGAGCTCCCATATGTTCCCCCTGCTGCATTGATGTCAGCACCCTTTTCAAGAAGGATATTGACAATGTCTGTGTGACCTCCAGCAGCAGCAGCCTGCAATGAGCTCCCATATCTTCCCCCTGCTGCATTGACATCAGCACCCTTTTCAAGAAGGATGCGACAATGTCTGTGTGGCCTTCAGCAGCAGCAGCCTGCAATGAGCTCCCATAGAATCCCCCTGCTGCATTGACGTCAGCACCCTTTTCAAGAAGGATGCTGACAATCTCTGTGTGGCCTTGAGCAGCAGCAGCCTGCAATGAGCTCCCATATCTTCCCCCTGCTGCATTGATGTCAGCACCCTTTTCAAGAAGGATGCCAAAAATCTCTGTGTGGCCTCCAGCAGCAGCAGCCTGCAGTGAGCTCCCATATTCTCCCCCTGCTGCATTGATGTCGGCACCCTTTTCAAGAAGGATGCTGACAATCTGTGTGTGGCCTCTAGCAGCAGCAGCCTGCAATGAACTCCCATATCTTCCCCCTGCTGCATTGATGTCGGCACCCTTTTCAAGAAGGATGCCAAAATCTTGTGTGGCCTCCAGCAGCAGCAGCCTGCAATGAGCTCCCATATCTCCCCCTGCTGCATTGATTCAGCACCCTTTTCAAGAAGGATGCCGACAATCTCTGTGTGGCCTCAGCAGCAGCAGCCTGCAATGAGCTCCCATATCTCCCCCTGTGCATTGATGTCGCACCCTTTTCAAGAAGGATCCGACAATCTCTGTGTGGCCTTGAGCACAGCAGCCTGCAATGAGCTCCCATGTTCTCCCCTGCTGCATCGATGTCGCACCCTTTTCAAGAAGGATGCCGACAATCTCTGTGTGGCCTTGAGCAGCAGCAGCCTGCAATGAGCTCCCATAGAATCCCCCTGCTGCATTGATGTGCACCCTTTTCAAGAAGGATGCCGACAATCTGTGTGTGGCCTCCAGCAGCGCAGCCTGCAGTGAGCTCCCATATCTTCCCCCTGCTGCATTTACATCAGCAGCCTTTTCAAGAAGGAAGGACACAATCTCCGTATGGCCATAGTATGATGCTACAATGATCTCTGGGTGTTGTGAATGCAGCTGCACTGGGGCTGGTCCAGGAGAAATTTTGCCGTGTCCACAAGGTTTGCAGCTGCGAAATCCACAACACAGAGGGTTGTGATGGCCAATCTGAATAATTCCATGGCATGGAGTTCCATTGCCACTCCAGGAGTACCGTCCCAGCCAATGTTTTCTTCCATGGAAAAGCTCCTCCAAGAAACTCCAGAAGAACTGTCCTGAGTTGAACTTCAGGCTGTCCAGCAGCATGTGCAAGGCAATACTGAGAATACTCAACAAGAGGGGGTAAGTCTTTAATCTTAAGAGAGGTCCAGGAGGAATCCAGATATCCATCAAAGTTGAGGAAAGTGAGCAGAGTGCGTGTTATCTCTGTTTGTGCATCCGGAAATAGCAGGGCCTGAATGCTGTCCAGATATTCCTGTGTGGTGTAGTGAACAAGTCGCACCACAGACAATTCTCTGTCCACAATGACAAGCCCAGCGCAGACAGAGAGAATAATATCAATGTCCGTAAGATCCTCCTCCTCATCCAGCTTTGCATGCCTGGTTTAACAGCAAGAGCAACTTGTAACTCTTCCACTGTTAGTGGTCTCTTTGCATTTGCAACCCAAGTAATGGTTGAGTGAGCTGTCTTCTGTCTGCATCACTCTGGGCATCAATTCGCTGTATTGCAATATCATAGCTGCCATAAAGGCTCTCTGGGAGGCATTCAGTGCATCTCGAACTTCCCGGATTGTATTCTTTGTGCTTAGGGAATCAATATGAAGCTTGGCAAGAAGGAACCTGGTTGAAATTTATTTCAGTTTCTTTCCAACAATGATTCATCACAGCTTACATTCCATCCACAGATTTACTGCTGATTTTTGAATGAATGTCTTCTCGTAGCTTGGGTTGCCTCTGGACATGCTTGGACAAACGTGGGATGAGTCCATCTGTGCATTGACAAATTTTCGGATATCCTCTGGCATTGCACCAATCTCTAGAGTTTCAACATTAGGAAGAGTAGGGCCTGCAGGAATATGGGGTCGGGAAGTGACCATCAAGTTCACACTGAGACAGAGACCCATCTGTTCTGTGAGATGTTTGAGTAGGATGAAACATTGATCCTCGGGATATTCATCCATGGCATCAATGACAATAAAGACCTTGAAAACTCCTTCAGGCTAGAGCTGAGGATGTCAGCAACTTCCTGCAGTGATGGTGCAGTGCCTTTTCTCGGTGCTGCTTGTATAAATTTTCTGCAATGGGGCCTATGTCCCTGTCAAGTACAAGCTGTCTCCAGAGACCTGCGAGAAGCCTAGATGGTGTTTGGTTGTCGACTTCCTTGTGGTTCAAATAAATGCAAGCTACACCAATATCCTCATTGTTTCTGAAAGCAGCACTGAGATGATCCACAACCATTGATCTAGGATTGTAATAATTAGTGGTAGCACTTGATGTGGAGGATGGGCGCACACAAGGACTGTTTTCCCAGCACCAGCTGAAAATTTCAGCTTGGTTAGCCAGGAGCATATAGGGGTGATGAATCACATACGAATTCCATGGCACCAAAGGGTGCTTCCAGAACCAGATTCCCATTTTTAAATACAGGATCTGCAAGCAGCCATCCACCAGTTCCCTTCTCTCGCAGCTGTGAGATATCTGCATGTCGTAGAAAGAAATTGATTGGCGAAAGCCAGTTGAGAATGGCGTCTCGCTGTTGAATATTTATTTCTGACGCCCCCTGAATGTGCACACTGTTGGCGTTTTCGATGTTCAAAATGGAACCTTCCCCTTTGCCTCCAGCACCACCCTCTGTACCTCCTTCTCCACCCATGCCACCTGTGCCTCCTGGGTAAAATAAATACTGGTGTTGGTGTCCTAATCAATTTCTCTCACACCTTTCATCTTAACTATGTAGGATTCACCAGGTTGGTGAGACATGGCTATCCTGAGTAAAACTGTCTTAAGGACTATATCAGCCCGAGTTGAAGTTCACATAAGAGACAGAACTGACCCAAGAGAATAAGTTGCTGCAGTAGACTTGGGGGTCGTAGGACGAAGAATGTATTGGGGCAAAGACAAGTATAAGAGGAAGGGTCGCAGAAACACGTTGTGCCTTTAATTAGGCAGAAGGCTGTGACAGGAGATCCGGGGAATTGGCTGGCCGCGTTGTTCCCGTGCTGTACTTACATGTGGCGCTTCGGCGATGACAGCCGGCTGACAGTGGCTTTCATATCGGGCTCCTGAATGAACCGCTCGAAATGCAGATCAGTCGATTCTGCAGCTCAATGGTGATGCGCTGGAGGGTAGTAGCTGCGGTGCCAAGAGTGAGGACTTGAGGATTTTGTGTGGTCGCCGTATTATTCGGGTGCAGTACTTACGTGGGTGCTAAACTTGGATTGACAGTGGCGCTTATGCATGACAGCAAGCTTTCATCTCGCACTGACAACGAAGATTCATTCTTGAGCTCTGATTCAAAGAAAAATCAGGGATGCAGGCAATGAACTGGGATACTCTTGTTGGAAATGGAGTGCAACCTGTGAGACGAGGAGGTGCCAACTAACTCCCTTTTCAACTGGATCGGTGGCCGTACCGTTAATAACGCCGTCTTAATCTCCGACATTGATCGGACTCCATGTACCCCGGCTCCCCGCCCGCACATGTATTCCCGTCTCGGTCCCTGGGACCCGCTGCGCTCGCCACGGCTCTCTTCCACGGCCAAGAGGACCACGACGGCGATGTGTACCGGCCATTCGTTCCCGGCTTCGATGGTATCGAGCGCCGAGCTGCTCTGATGCGCAATCCGATCTTCACTGATATCTTCTCGGTTCTTACGCGGGGCGCCGACGCCACCATGTCTTGGACTCCGACTCCGACCAGCTCACCTCGGCCTGCACGCCGTCGATGCCGCCGCTCTGTTGTTTACGACCCCAACGGCCATCCAACGCTGCTTGTCGCCACCTCTCACCAGTGTCCTCCTTTTCTCATACTTACTCGGCGTTTTTCATGCCCCTTCCCCAGGAACCCGGCGCCATTCTTGCAAACAAAGATCATTGTCGTGCTCGCGATACACCTCCCTACGGACAGCTATCCACGGCATAACCTCCATGCCACCGAGTCTCTAGAGGGTTCCTCAACGAGGTACGTCTTCAGTTTGTGTTTCCCCTTCGTCCCGCCCGGCCTTTTGCCTTCGTGTTCTCATTTTAATATCTGTTCCCTTGCTGACTCTCTTACAGCCTTGTCCCTTGCCCGTACAAGCGCCGCATGCCATGTGCATACGCACCATGTCCGTCAGCGCCCACGGACCTCGACGCAGCCTCCGCCCCCGCCATTCACATCCGCACCGACTTCGTGTAGTCGCCACAGCGTCGAGTGCACCCAAACCCGCCTGTGCCCGTCCACCGTGCTTCTCGCCGCCGCCGACCGCATTTCGACCTGTCTCGGATGCGCGCACATGACGTCGTTCCTCGGGCAACTGGGCGGCTTGGGCACCGGCGGCGATGCGATTCACCCGCGTCGCGCTCGTAATCTACGGCTCTACGGTGCTCACGCCCGCCTCCGTGGCGTCGCTCCGACGGGTTCACTTCGCGTACGCTGTCAGCACTACGGTACTTTTCCGTGAGGATATCCTCAGGGCTGTCGTCTTGGCCCACAGATCGGGACCTAGAACGCGTCTTGAGCGCCATTAGGGCCTCGGTCTCGGAGGCCCCAGCGAATCCGGGAATGGGAAACAAAGTGCATACACCTTCACGTCCTCCTTTACCAGATCACTTATACTTCCACAATGTGTTTGTTGCTCAGGCCACCGCGGAATGCACGACAGCGCGCACGTTTGGGAAGGTGCGGCATTCCCACTCCTTTCCTTTCTACCATCGCCCTCATCTCGTGAAAAAAAAGTCAGGCAAAGGCTTCTACCGTCGTCATTCGATGCCCTGCTCAATGCGCAACGATTGTACACGACGGTTAGTCCCGTGCTGAGCCCAAGGTACATCATTTCCCTCTCTCCCACCCCTCCCTCCGGCTCCCAGGCCCTCGATCTACCTTCGCTGACCGTCTCTACAGCCCCGCCTCCATCCGTCTCTCCATCCACGTGTCGATCTCCCCGCATGTCGCGTCTCCACCCATGCGCCTCGGCTCCAGCAACCCCTCTCCCCCATCCGACGACACTTCTCCCGCAGCACCTCCAGCGAGGCCCCGCGCATTCGCCTTTGGCGCCTGCAAGCTACAATACGTCTTCGAAGCGGTGCACACGCGCGCAAAATAAATAAAATAAAATACGCACGCTGCGTACAATGAACTGGTCGCGTCTGCGACGCCAACCACGTCCCGCCCACATCCACCGCCACATTCTTGTCCACGCCCCGAGCCGGGCCATCATGATCTTGCGACCCAAGCCCTCGCCACGCGCAGGGCCCGTCCCATTTCTACGAGCATCCGTACCTCGAACGCGCCGGGGATGTCGAACCTCGTCAACTACGCCAAAGATAACATAACGCGTGGATGAGAAAAGTCACAGGTGCGCAGCCAAGCTCTGCTCACGTTCGTCGGAATGCCCCACGACGGGGTGTAGGTGCCCCCCGTCTGCGCGGTGCTCGGGCCCCGGCGCTCGAGGAGCAGCGCCGTCTTGCCTGCCTCCGAGAGGCGGTCTACTGCGATGATCCCACCGATGCCACCGCCGACGATGATGTAGTCCCACCCTGCGTGGGCTACATACCAATGGAATCAGTGAAAAGTAAGTAATGGACGATGAGAACGCGACGTACTGATGCCGGCCCAGAGGGCGAGGGCGCAAAGCGCGCGGGATATGTGCATACTCATGGGAGCGAAAACTGGGTAGGGAAAGGGAGATTAGCGAGACGAGGCTAATGGTGAACGGGTAGGGTGCGCGCACCTTATATACCGACCTGGACTTGGCGCGGCGAGAGCGGCCGTGCGCAGTGTGTGCTATGTAATTCATAGTCCCGGGGTACTAGGACGCTGCCGTGCTAATGTCTATTGTCGGTGACTGGCTTGCGGGTCCTTTCGTTGGCGCGTATTGTTGGTCAAGTGAATTGTTTACCCCAGGTGTAGCAATGATTAATAACGGGAACACCGGGAAGGCCGTTGTAAGCTGTAGATTCAATAGTGGAGGCGCTGGATTTTCCTGCGTTATGGCGTCAATGAGGCATATTGGAGATAGACGGGGAAATATGCGGAAAAGAGCCCCGCGTACCTTGGTCTACAGGAACGGTAAATAGACAAATAGCGCGACTGCATCCGGTCGCGCGCGCTGAATGCAGAGATCAGTCGCAACAGGATGTAACGAAAATATTGGAAGCACTTTGTTAGTACACAAATGCAATCGCCAACGCTATTCACTTTGAGTGTGCTGCAGACATCGAACGTCAAGCAAGAAGGCGCCATCCTCGGACGGTGAAAAAGTCTAAATTCAGCTTCAATACCATCCACAACCCCGATATTCCAGGACTTACTCGTAAACTTACGTCCAATCCCATTATTATCATGATATCCCTTCGCGTGCTAGAATGAAACGTCCCGGAGATCATCGGCCAGAGATATCAAGAATAGGGATGGAGCAGTTCCTTCCAGATCCACACTGAGTACCATGGTGGGGAGCGCGTCCGTTTTTCTGAGGAGACCATGGAGTTGGTTTGTGGGGCGAGAAAGGATCTACAGAGGTGTCACATCATTGTCACGGTTTGACTTCCACAATCTCGGACCGGATGATCCGCTGGCTCTTGCCTCTCACTTGCTCGTTACTGCACCTGGCGTCGACGTTGGAGCCATGCTCCGTGAATAATGTTTCTTCAGCTCAGCGTCATCTTAATATTTCAATGATTATTTTCCTGGGCGGTGGGTGCCGAAGTACGGTCAAATACGGTCCTACAGATGCTCATGAATCAGGCCGAGAAATTCAGACTCGACTCACCTGTCTGCGAGCAGTTGAGCATAATCATC
Source organism: Mycena leptocephala (assembly GCA_029378395.1). NCBI lineage: Eukaryota > Fungi > Basidiomycota > Agaricomycetes > Agaricales > Mycenaceae > Mycena > Mycena leptocephala. Next base: position 4,924 of record JARJLF010000728.1, on the reverse strand, counting down.
CCAAGAATTAATCCATTCACGCTGAAACGGTGCGCTTACAATACGTCTTGAATATGCTAGTTATAGCGTGTTGTGGAAACAACACTAAAACCACACAAACAATATCTTATCACTCCCAAAAGACTAGCGCAATCCTTAGTGAGTTCGGGTCCGGACCGTAGTATGCGGCCAGCAGGTTTGGATTGTACAGTTAACAACGAAACAAGTACTATGAGGCACTAACAAAGTCCCCGCGGCACTTCACTTGGCAAGTTACAGCAGTTATCTTTCCGCCGCGGCGTTGGATGAACGTTTGTATGAGACGGATACAAGAAGGTAGTGACTATAAAGATAGTTCTATCACTTCAGGGCAGAGTTTGTACTTGGTGTTCACAAAATATCCCCACAATGGCCGATTCCAATTGCTATAATGAGGCAAGCTGTTTCTTCCTTGGCAATTCTCTTTACTGCAGGACTCTCCCGTACAGCAGACCTAAACTTGTCCTCGTTTAGGGACGTTTCCTTCACTTTTATAGTAACGGCTTAAGCGTTGACTGCAAAGTCCAACTAATCGATCCAACAGCTAATGACAGGACTCTCCCTGACGAGTGTGAAGGCAAAGCAGCTGACAAGTCACAACCAATTCTCAGGTGGTTAACCGTTTGAAGCTTAACTGATGAGTCCCTTGCTTGACAATTCGAGCCAACAACCAACTTCAATTTATAGACAAGTTACAAACAGAGATAGTAAACGAATCTCCGCGAAATATGCCTGAGGACACCCACGCCGATAGACGGTGCGATGAACTGGCTGTATGCGGGTTCTACAGGCTGCTTTTATAGTAATAGTACAAACAAAAGGAGATAAACTAGATATGGTAACTGAGATGTGGTGCTTGGTCATGTAGGTTCGTTCCCTCGTGGTTCTTCGTCGATCCCGCATGCTCTTGGTGCCGGGAGATCGTCGGTTTTGACCCCCGCGGTCTATATTTGGTATATTGGCAATACCGCGGTGCCTTCCGCACCCGCAGTACGATGCCGCGCCGGCCTGGGGTTGAACCCAGCCTTTTCAATACAGTCCTCCTCGTGCTTGTCTTTGGTGGATCCGGCCGCGGGCAGTGCTTGGCCCGCGAAGTACCGGAGTGCCTGAATCCGATCGCTAGAATCCGAATTAGGACTTGTGTGTCTTTGATTTGACAGGTCGCGTCGCGCCGCGGCGCCACGTGATCGTCCGATCGCTTTGGCAGTTCCCTGTCTTAGGGTAACAATGGGTCTATGCTCGACCGCGGCCCGTTAGTAGGCTCCGCGGTAGGTTATACACAGTTATGGGACGCCGCGGCATGGCCGCGGCCGCTTTCCTCCATAATGTAACCGTTAACACAACTATGTCTTTGGCAGAGAGGCGCCGCGGTGGCACCGCGGCAGCTCTCCTTCGCAGTTTAATGTACCGCGCAACATGTCAAGTCTCGCCACTTCATCTATGCAGTCTCTGGGTCGCTTTTATAGGAATAAATCCCTTGAATAGGTTATAGGCGGTTATGGGTATATCTCCTTGGTAGTGTATTCAGAGTACAACACGCCGCGGCGTCACCGCGGTCGTGCTCTGAATACTACAGTCAGTAGTCGGAGCTCGCTCTGACTCTCCTTTATATCACCTAACAGAGTTCAGGTATACAGATATATTTGTATAGCACTGAAACTACCTTGCGCCTTTTATGATGTGTTTATAAGCGCAAAAATAGCTAGAGGACGTGCATTTGGTGTTGCGCCGTCTCATCTCCCCTTTACTAAATCTCGACCGTCCCCGGTCGTCAGTCTGCGCCATTCGCTTCTGATGTTTAGTAGCCCGCGGGATGATATCCCTCACGAACGTTATGATTTTAATTTTGCCTGCTTGAATAACCTTTTCAAGTTCAAATTTTTCCAGCCCTTCTTTGGACTTTTGGCCACAGATTCCAGCGCGGTGCACTTTCCAAGTTGCCGCGGAACCAAAATGACTTTGACACAAAGTGTCTGCGGTATGCTGTGCTGATCCTCGATCATTACGACATGCTTCTGCAGATCTTTCAATTTTGCCATCAAAGCTTTTAATAGATAGGGGACACTTGAGACAAACCGCCTCTAAGCTCTCCTCTATTATTCTTGACTTGACTCTTCACTGTCTTTGAAAAGCTCTCGCCGCGGTATTCATTTACTGATATCACCGCCGGATCTTTTCAATTCAATTCGACCCTGAACTTAACGCCTCGTGTCGTCACTCGAACTCTAATCCTGCCAAATTTATCGCGGAATAGACTTTATTCTTGCGCTTCCTTCATCAAGCCCAGGGCAACCAATCAGCTACTGCCACAACTCTCCGCAGCACGTATCGCTGAGTCAGACGCTGCGCAACCGCAACTCTCGCTCTTTCCACTTCGCTTTTCTCTCGACGCCGCGCGTCTTTCTCCCTCAATGACCAAACAAGGCAGCAAGAAGAAGGGCAAACTTCCCGAAGATGGCGCGGAGGTAATCCCAGCCAGCGACGCTCGAGCGGCGGGTTGGCGTATTTTCGACAACGCTGCCTGCCGCCGTATGATCCCTTTTCTTAATCCTTCCGTCATTATCAAGAGCAAGCCAAACACGCTCCTGCCCATCCTTCGCGGGGTCCAACCCTGCGTAGTATGTAGTGTTTCTGCTTTTGTCGACCCATCGTACTAACTCCCCGCTGTTCTTTTTCAGGCGGAGTTCCATACTAAAAAGCCCCAGGCTTCGACGACTTAATCGCCTTCATTCATATGCTCTCCAAGTGTACGTGGCTGCCGCCGAACAATTCAAAGGCGTTACTGAACAAGAATTTGCCGTGCTGTGTCGCAAGTTTCCAAACTCCGTTCGTCGCTCCTTGGTACGCCCGACGTTTTGCCTTTTCTTTCTTCGTTTCTGACGCTCCAACTGTAGCGCGAGAACGGCGTCATGTTACCTACGACGACTTTTCTGATTCCCCACGTCCTTCCCGACGACAATCCTGTCGACGAGTCCGTTCAGTGGTCCGACGACGACGGGGACGAGTATCAAATGGACGTGGATGAAGACGACGAGGACGAAGAGGACGAGGTCGAGCCTCGGCGAAACGTCGTCGCACCGAGCCACCCGCACCGAGACCCCTGCCTCTGGCCGTACCCGCGCCCAAGTAGCATCTTCGGCGGGCTCGACCAGCGTGATCTCCGTACCTCGTCATAAGGTCCCCACCGCCGTTCCTGTGGTCGAGATCCAGGTAAGTCCCACTTGATTTTTCCTCTAAAGACTAGGCTGACGGAGTATCTTTTAGCGCAAACCCGTCGCCAGCTCTTCCAAGGCCGCGCCGGCACCATCGCCACCGAGAACCCTCACTGAGATCGAGCAGGATACGGCTTATACTTCTCGTATCGACATGCTACAAGCGCAGTCTTCGTTTCCACCAGGACGTAAGTCCTGTTTGCTTTTCTTCTGTTTTTGAGCTAAAACTAACTCGCTCTTAGCCTGGGTCGAGTCTACCAACTGGCCCCTTCCCGCCGTGCAACTGGTTCCCTCCAGTTTCATCCAGGACGGTTTAGCACCCAGCCTCTACTCGAGCGCGCCCATCAAGTGCATAACTTGCATTATCTCAAGAAGAAGTGCGTCTCCCGCGGCCATGGTCGTTCGTGCAAGGAATGCAACACCAAGAAGCACAACTGCTCCACGGTTTCCGACCCCGCGCGATTCTTGCAAATGGTGGAGGACCTCCGTCCGATGATCAATCTCGGACCTGAAGGTACGTTTCCTCTTATTTTCCATTTACGACGCGTTTAATTTCTTTCCTTAGCTTTGTCGCGTGCTTTGAAGCATGCAATAGAACTCCGTCGGGACTGCGACCAACTCTACATGCAGCTCATCCGACTCCTCACTAGGCTGGACGATGCCACCGACGAGATTGTTTTGCGCTTTTCCAACATGCACGATCTCCTGCCGTCCAACTTCGTCCCATTCTTCTTCGAGGACTCCGCCGACGTTGCCCAACTCGAGCAGATGATGTATCGTATGCGTCAATTCCACCCGCACCCCAGCCTCGAGATCGGGCACCTGGAGCGCAATCCTACGTCCGCGATCGAGACGCGCGTCGAAGCTGATGGAGCATCGACCGAGTTCTACACCCCGGAGTTGCCACCGCGCTTTAACGCGCCAGTCTCCGCGGACGAATTCACTCGCGTCAAAGTCGCCAATCCCACTGCCTTTCAAGGTTACGTGGCCCCTTCGACGACCCCTTTGGACCACCTCCTCCTCCCGCAAGCTTGCCTGCTGCGCCGTCGCAGCCGCATGCTCCGCCGGAGGTTATTCGGTCCACCCATCGGCGTCGGTGCCCTCGAACACGTCTCCGCGGCGTCCTGACCAGGCCTCAATCACTTCGTGGTTCGGCCCAACTTCGCCCCAGGCTCCGTTCCTGCGCAGCGGCCAGCCCAATCCCACGATGGGATTAACATCGGGGCCTGGCCCTACGGCGGTCGTTCACCTCAGGCTCCGTCTGGCTCGCAGCCGACGGGTAGGTCTTCAAACTCTTCATTTGACGACTTCCGCTTACGCACCGCTACCCCTCCGTCTCCAGCTTCGGGATCTCGTACCGCTGGTGGCGAGGATCATCCACTGGTCCGCCGGGTGGCGCTGCGGTCTGAGTCGTCCTTTTTCTTTTGCTTTACACGATATTCGAGCCACAAATGGACTCATAGATACATCAATCGCGACTTGCTTTCTTGACTGACAGAACACTTTTCTAGTTATACAAAATCTGCTTTCGTATAATTTTAACTAGAATCGTAGTTCTGTAATATTTTCTTGCCAATCGAAATCTCATACTTGATCTCTCTTCTCGAAACATATAAGTTTTTTGGCTGAGATAAGCGTATGACGCTACAACCATCAATCACTTTTTAAAGATTGATTGATTTAGTCAAAATTCG
>JARJLF010000727.1:0-141606 GCA_029378395.1 Mycena leptocephala | reverse complement strand
GCAGGGCGCGTGCTTGGACGATCTGCGCCGAGAATTATTCTCGTATACCTAAGTCACGGAGGAAATTATTACCAGCTCAATAATTTGCCCGCGTACAATATTCCACCAAGTTAACTGTCTCCGAATTCGGGTCCTGCACCTCCCCGAACACGAACATCTATGCGCACAAATCACTCAGGTCAGACTCGTCGCGCAGGAGCAGTTAAATTCTGCACCAACCATCTGCGAAATCTCCTGCGTGTACTTGTAGTCTCTGATAACATTTCCGGTGTCAAACAGCGTTGATTTCCTTGCAGCCATAGATTAATCCTGGCCTCATGCAGATTAGGTTGTCGCGCACAAGACGGGGAAGACAAGCGAGGATTGCGTGGCTGTGCACATCATTGGCTTGAGAACCAAACAAGCTCACTTTTCTTTCTAACCCCTATTCCTTTCCTCTACTCACCAAATATGCCCGTCGCGTCGGTCTCCAGTCCCATTGCTTTTCCCTTCTGATTCGTATGTTTCAGAGTCTCAAAAACAGAACAGAAAACCTCCTGGGCGGACGAGCTGGATGAGGCTGGTCAGTCAGCTTTTTGCCAGCTCATTTCCATTTGTTCAACGACAAGCAGAGCACCCCAAAAACGAGGACTATGTCGACGAAAACGGAATCCGCACGACGGTAGAGTATACTATCAATGAGAACGGCAAGAAGGTCAAGGTATGGCCCCACCACATTCCTGAGTCAGCCGGCACCGATGAAAAATGCATTCTTTGCGTTCTTGCGGTAGATAACCCGGCGGACCAAGCGGGTGCTGCAAAAAGTCCGTCGTCGACCACACCGTCGCCGAACGGCTCAAGTGGTCCAAATTCGGGCAGGAGAAAGGCAAGGCGTCGGGCCCCGACCGCGCCACCACCACCGTCGGGGAGAACGTTGCCCTGAAGATCAGTGCTGGGAATAAGGTGCGTTCCGCCTTAGCGTTCGAAGAGATTCTGACGCCGCAGCAGCATGGCGTCGAGCCGGAGAAAGAGGAGGAGAGCACTAAGATTAAACTCGCTAAAGCCGGCGCGGGCAAGGTTGTCTGTCGTCTTTGCAAAGGCGAGCACTTCACCGCAAAGTGCCCGCACAAGGAGGCTCTCGCGGGGCTCGAGATGGGTGCGTACTGCCTATTCAAACAGTCCAATTATTTTAAGTGCTGTCTAGACGCCACCGCAGCCGGCGACGATGACGCCCCCGCCGAAACCGCAGCCCCGTCACTCGGCGCTGGCGGCTCAGGCGGAAAATACGTCCCCGTCTGGCTGCGCCCCGGCGCCAAACCACCGCCAGCCGGGAGCGGCGGCCCCGGGGGCAACCGCGACGACCTCCCGACGCTGCGTGTCACGAATCTGTCGGAAGATACGCAGGAGAACGACCTGCGCGAGCTGTTTGGCATCTTTGGACGCGTTGCGCGCGTGTTCGTGGGCCGCGATCGGGAGACCGGCGCGGGTAAGGGCTTCGCGTTTGTGAGCTTTGAGGAGCGCGCGGTCGCGCAGAAGGCGATGGAGAAGGTGAATGGGAAGGGTTATGATAATTTGATTCTGAGCGTACAGTGGAGTCGTGAGTCGTCCTTTTTTAGTCTGAATAGTGGCGATTTGCTGATTGCTTTCTTCAGAACCGAGACCGGAGGGGAGATGAGGGTGTACTCTCTTTTACATGTAGATTGACATTACTTATGAGACATGAGTTTTCTGCCGAGCAAACGCTCGTCTTCCAAAAAATGCTTTCGCTTCACTGCATGAATTCTTATCAAGGTGCAGAAATGGACGCCACATAAAGTGTGGCTTGTTCCTCCCTCAACATTTCATCATGTCTAGGAATGTACATCACGAGAAGCAACCAGTCGTCTCGCGACGCGTCTCATCGCGCGAGAAGCACATGCACACCGAGTATGGCGAGAATTCGCGCAAATCGGTTGAATTGCTCATGCAAACAGACTCAGGCGTGCATGCAAAATCCACACAAGTCGGAGGTAAAACGCGCAGCTAATGGTAGCAATGCAAAAATAATCAGAAAGGCAGGCACGACGTATGTACGTGGTGGGGGAGGGCGGCTGGCGGGAACAGACGGAGGAGTGGAAGGGGTTATACATCGTATAGATTGACGGAGAGTGGCAGATGGGTATTGAATGCAGGTAAGGTACAGAATGCAGGCGAGGTACAGGTATGGATGTGGATAATAAGTACAGGGGCGCAGAGGGCGCGAAAGGTCATAGACCTTGAATCTGAACGATGAGGAACTGCTTCTCGTCGCTGAACTGTTCATCTGGAAGTAACATGTCAGCACTGGCAGTGCCGACGTGGGCCACAAAAAAAACAGACCCTCTTTGTCGTTGTGGAAATTCTGGAGGAAGACGAGGAGTTTGTCCTTATTCCGCCGAAGTATTGTTTCAATCTGCGGAGGCTTCTTGGGATTGGCCACGAACACCTGACGAAGATTAGAAGTTGGTACACCGGCGCAAGGGCCCGCAGCGCACCTTGAAGACGTGGAATGCCTCGAACTGAATGTGCTTGCTCTTGTCCCGCAGCAGGTTCATCATCATCTTCAGATTCGCCTCGTTCGCGATGTACTTCGTCATGACATTGAAGTTTGCCCGATCAAGCAGGATCTCGCCAGTAATTTGAGCGATTGTCGCTTAGAGACGAAGTTCTCGGATAATATCAAGGTGGTAAATGAAGAGAAGAACTAAGTGAGCAGAGTCAGACCACGGGTGGCGCGTTACAGTGCACGAAACGCACTCGATCGTAATTCTTGTCCAGATAGTCGGCGACCATGGGCTTGTGTCTCGTAAGGGTCTCCTTGAGGTTAGCGAACGCATCGCAGGATATACCGAAAGTCGTTGTCTCGATATAATGGGGAAATTTATAGAATCTGGCACGCGCATTAGTCGTTCTCAGGTATTCCTGTGCAGCAAACGACTGACTGATCCGAATACAGTAGCACCTTGCTCAACTGTTCATGGCGCAACATTTCCTTGAGTATCATACCCGTATTAAGTGCGACCTCTTCGTTCTCGTATCCGGCAAGAGCGGCAAAAATGACTTGGTGCTTGCCCGACAGATATTCGACGGTTGGCCACCGGGAGCCTATCTGCCGTCGCAGAAGATTGTTGAATATCTGGACGACGTCCTTCCGTGCTTCAAACTCGAACCGGGCCACATTGACGACGAGATGCTGCAGTAGATCAGTGTTGTATGTCTCCTGTGCGAGTTGGGCGACGAGCTCGGGTTGCGGGTCTGGATTCGCGTTAGGATTACAACGGGCAGAGGTCGATGTAGCAAACCGTGACAGAAAAGACGTACCACCGTCGCCATACAAAATAGCCTTGATCTGCTGGAGATTCTTCGAAATATCCTCATTCGCCTAGCACAATATTAGAGAAGTGGAGCGAGAGGCGAGCCTCGCCGCCACTTATGTGTGGCACCTTTCTCCTTGACTCTGAACCGGGGCACCAGAATCTAGTCTCGGTATTGCATCTCGTAGGCCCCGAACAAGATCTGAAGGCGTCCGCTGCTTGTCTTGAAAAAGTTCATTTAAGAGCCAGAACGGACTGAGACTGGAAGGAAGGTGCAAGACGGATTGACGGCTAATTATAAAGGGGTTGGACACACTCGGCCGCATTCGGACTGCATTCGGGCCGGCACGGGCACTCGAACCTTCTCTGACGCCCACCACTTTCATTCCACCCTCATGATCACAAGAAGTCAAGGCAATATTATACTGGAGCTTGTCCGATGTTCGTGAACAAAATCGTCTCAGAGCACACCTAATATGGACCATGCGTCGGTGCTTGATTTTGAGGCCGGTGGCCAAAAGAACTTGAATACGCATTCCAATTCACTGATACTACACATTGACTCGGTCGAGGTTAATTTGTATAACAAGGACTTGACATCGTCTGCCGTGTCCTCACTTCCGATATCGAGATTCGACAATCCATCCGTCGGTTGTGCCGAATGCGACATTCGTGCATCCAACGTGCATCTAGGTCCTACTAGTAACCAACTGTGTCGCTCAGATACTCTTCCCAGAGTGACTCGGACTAACTTGACTGGGTATACTCACGGGTACTCCAGAAGAGGTTTGGTGCATAAACGGCTCAAGAATGCCCGCTATCGAAAGTGTACTGCGATCAGGGAAATAGGAGCCATGTGCCAGTGGCACCGCCACGGGATCATATTCTCCTGAGCAAATATTGGAATCCCTCTCAATGTCTCATGCGAAGACAGGCGTTTCCTACATCTGGGGTGCAAAGCACGAAAACCTCCCTGATTACATTCCATCGACGTCACGCCTGGCAGACTTGGAGAGCTTGGTCGCCCATCTTGGGACGTGCACCATTTGGGATGCACTAGGTTTCTCTGATCTTTTTCTACCTCCTTTTCGAGCTGCGTCTGATAGAACCTCGAGCACATATCAATCGAAAGCATCCCAGCTTATTCCTGAGGCAGAATCTTTGAAAGTTGTTCTCGAAGACTGGAATGGGTCGAGGAGGTCGAGCGAATCGCCAAGAAAAATGGCATCTACTACCCCCTCTCCCCCAGCCAATTCCCATCTGCGGTGGGCTCAGATATCGGCGGACCTCCTTTCGACTGCCAGGTTACTATCTAAACAGCACTACCGCAGGGGAGTCGATAGTGTCTGTGACGAGAACACAGACATGCGGGCAATACAAGAGCCCAGCCTGATGTCATCCTTGTACGAGCTTGTAGCTTCACCCCCCTTCCCGAGGACAGCTTCATGGCATATACGCAGAACGCAGAACAGATTCCGGGGGCGGACCTGTCAAGCCCGATGTGGGAATGGAGTTCATAAGATATAGAGATGATCGAAGAAACTTACTTCGCATCGAGGCCAAAACAATCCTGGTACAACTGAAGCATGCACCGGACTTGCAAGACCTGATTGGATTATATCGAAACGATGCGGCTTGGGAGAAGAAGAAGACGGCCGAAGGAATATTTACACAGGTACGCTTCCCAGCCTGATAAATCTTGAATGTTTTGTTCATGTTATCTAGGCGTACGCGGCCTCCCTTACCAAGAGAAACGGCCCGAATAGTCTCCCGCCGTCGAACATCGTGGTCTTGGGAAACCCAGGGTTATATCGAGTTGGGTACACGCTCAACGGACAGCTTGTACTTTCAAAGTTCTACTCAACCAACCCTCAGCAAGCGCTGACTTTGCTGACCGGTCCTCAATCAACCATCAACTTCACCGTCCACCAAGGTCATCTTCTTCGACAAAAGATGGCTTTGACTGTTGTCGAGGACTGGCGGTGGTTCGAGAACCGCGCAGTACAGCGAAGCAAGCCCTCTCTGTCCCTTTCCTCAGTTATCGCGGGCTTGGTGAAGTCAACCGTTGATTGTTTCACGCGGTTAAGCGAGATCCTTCTGAGGCGTCACAGGGGAGATCTGGTTCTGAACGGACCTTGCGTCCACGTTTGCGCTTCTCGGTAATTTCCTTACCAAACGCATAGTGAGATGAGAGAAAAGCTAACTCTTGCCCAAGGGGTCATCCTGATTTCTTAACCGCACTGCCAACAATGAAACCTTTTCGTACCGTTAAGAGTGGACATGTGTGGGGCAATGGTAGCTGGTACCTCAAAATTCCTTATGAACTTGACGAAATCAAAGCCCTCGAGGAACTTTCTGGGGAAGCCCGTATCCCCGAGTTTGGAGCGCTACTTCAGGTTACCACAGGCGACCATGCTGGCAAGTTGCTTGTGGCCACTCGGGCTGTGGGAGAGCAAGCAGGGTCAGCCAATGATCGACTCTGGGACCTGGACGTAGACATGCAGTAGGTCTGTTCCAACCTGTCTAGACCACCGTTCACATTTCCTCAGACGTGACATCCTTGCATGTCTAAAATCGATCCATGCCGCTGGATGGCATCATCACGATGTACATCCCGGAAACGTTGTCGTATCAGAGGATGGCAAAGTTACCCTCGTAGATTTGGGCCGAGCTCAACTCGCGTCGAAATGCATGGCGTCGCAAATCAGCTGTGCTGATGAGGAGACAATAGCCGAGTTGTCTGCAGTTGAATCTTCCCCGTCAGAGAGTAAAGAGACTCTTGTCGAAGAAGCCATCGACAACGAGAAATAGTTAGGAGGTATAGCAAGGCTCTTAGTTGGCCTCCAATGCTTAGTTCGTTCAGTCCCGTATGGTCAATAATGCGTCGTCTTCATAAGTTACGCTTGCCAAGTTAGATATGTCCCTAAACAATATATATTTCACATGTACAGTACTCTATTCAGCATCCTTGTACTCCTCATCATCATCCCCCACGTCAAATATCGGTGGACCCGTCGACTCCATCGCACGCTCCTTACCCTTGCCCTTCCGCTGCCGCTGCCGAAACGCCTCGTCGTCACGGTCATCGTCGAGCGGCGCGCTGTTCAGCGGAATGTCCTCCCCATGCTGGTTCACGGGCAGCCGCGGGCTGCGCCGCCGCCGACAGTACACAAAGATCCCGATTGCTAAGAAGATCAGGGTTAGGACGAGGGCGGCGGAGCCTGCGTTGTAGTACGCTGGGAATTCAATTAGTACTTGAAGAGTGTGTGCGCAGTTACCGAAAGGTGTACCTTCCCACATGGCCGTGGCCTGCTGCGGGGTCTTCGCGGTGTCGGGCACAGTTGGCGCCGTCGCCGTTGGGAGGTTCTCGAGGAAGTGCGGCTTGGTCGTAGTCCCGATGCTGCTGGGGATCTTCGCAGACCCGTCAATGATAACGGAGAAATTCACACCCATGAACCGCAGGATCATGTCGTGTGAGATGTGCGGGACGTCGAATGGAACCATGTGGGACGCATTGAAGATCTGAGGTCTGTCGTCAATCGCAATTGAAAGTAAGAAACAAGAACGTGAGCGTACTTTAACGTAGGTCAAATTCCGGGATGTAACCCATGTCCCTGCTCTAGCACCGGCGACATTCCACAACTGCGTCTGCACGGTCTGTTGTATAAATGGTTAGCGATGAGTATAGAGAACGAAGAAAACCGCGCACCCCAAGTCCCTTGGCGCCATTCCATTCCATCGCCTGTATCATCGCTTCCAGCCCCACATAGTTGCAGATGAGGTCCTGGTCGCCCGCAAATAAGAGGACGGGGATGCGTGCAAGGACCTTCGGGAGCACGATGATGGACGAGTCCGAGAGCCGTTCGTGCATCTCCTGGTGCACCCGCCCACGGCACTCTATCCACGAGCCAGGATGCTTGTCAGCATGAAGGGCGTGTACGACGTCCGTGCGCTGCAGAGAGTTGGATGTTAATTTCTTATTAACAAAAAAAGTCAGAACTGTGGTGAACGCACGTCAAGATAATCAGTGATGGGCTTAATGTCCGGAGGCCAGTTCATGCCGCAGGCCGGCATCGTGTCGTCGTACCGGATATCGTAGATGTTTATGCACATTTGCTGGCCATCGACGCTAAAGCGGAATCAATTATGAGTGAATTTCAATAAATAAATACGCACACTTTCTCCCGTACAGCCGTCACATCGAGCAACAGACTTTCGCACTTGGGAGCCGTAATAGGCTCCGGAGATGTGATCTTCGCAATATCGGCCATACATTCGTCTGTGCGCGTTCTCGCCGTTTTCCACGCCTATATTTATCGTTTAATGAAATGCACTGAAATAGTCGTGCCACGCTTACATCGGAGTTTTCCTCGAGGATGCCGACTTTGACTGCAAAGTCGATATACGAAGCATACTGGCGCCGCGCGTCAATCCAGCCGTTCCCGATGGCCACCCCACGTAGATGGATGTCAATATCGGAATTAAGGATGGCATCGGCTGGAGGGTTCTGGTTAACATCTCTTTAGGCTTGAAGGCATGGCACGCGCACCGAAGTAGGGTATCCATTGGCCCGCATAACTTTCGCCGCCGAGGTATGTCTGGAAGAAGAGAGTTAGACTCAATTTGAATAGGGTTAAAGTGACATACATCCATATACTGATACTCTGGGAATACTTTGTAGAAATTATGCATAAATTCGATGAATTGGGAGGAAGCCTGAGTTTAGCCATGAGCGGTGAATGCAAGGAGAGGGCATAGCTGTACCTCCTCCAAAGTGTGGACGTATCGGTCCGTGCTGGTGTATGAGAAACCGGTGCCGGCGGGCTGGTCAACTGCAATGTGTGAATTAGCGCACGCTCCAAATGACATGGGCAACGCACCGTATACCATCGTCGTATACTCTTCCCATCCACCTTCCGCGACGTTGAACCCTCCTTTCCCGTCCATCCTCCACGGTCCCACCTCCATCATAAGCCCGTCGAACGAAGAGCATCCAGGGCCGCCCTAGAAAGTATATCTGAGGATGGAAACTGGATTATAGGATTCACGGCGCACGTTGAACCAGAACATGATGCGCTTTTTGTCTGCTACTCGGCGGTTTTTTATTATGACAAAATACAGGTGCGCAGTCACCGTCTTCGGGTCGAGCTTGGACGCATCGGGGTCGGATGGGAGATGACCCGCAAATATCGTCAGTGGGTGCTCCGGGTCCTGGTGGATGTCCGGCAGGAATGGCACGTAGAATGAGGCAGCGGAAGGCACTTTTGCGTGGGTTTAGAAGATTTCATCGTACGCAACTCCAAAGTAAACGCACACTCTGTGGGGGCCGCACACCCAGATTTGAAGATGCAAAACAACGTCCAGAGCACTGCTAGACAGCGAGAACGAATCATGGTCGAATGTGTATGAAACCAACTACGTGGTTTCTTCCAAGTTTCCGGCAAAAATGGACGTGTGGAGTAGCAGCCAGACGTAGTATATATTCCCGCCAAAAGGCGTCAAGATTTGCAGAATAGACAGCGCGCCGCCGAGTGCCAGCAGAAATCCGCGAGAGGTCAAAGTGATTGACTGTCACGCGAACGCCAATTTGTTATCAGTGTGCCTTGCTGTTATTCCTCGACCATGAAGTCTTCGGCGTGCTTGCTCTGGCCGCGACAGCAAATGCTCAGTACTTCTCAGCAGGATGGCAGCCAGGTCAAGCTGTAACCGCCGAGTCTGCATCACCAAGTTCGGCTGGTGTGCCTCCAACCGGCAAAAATTCAGAACCTGCAGAGGCCTTTTCATTCTCCAGTTTGCTGGATTTTAACAAAATCCTCACCTCCGGACCCGTAAAGGGATTGTTCGAGAAGGCCGGTATCAACATTACGGAGAGACTGGAGGCTGCGGCGGTCAGTCCATGGGACGACCGAGTCCCTCTTATCACGGACGATAACTATTTCGACATGGTTGTAAACGAGCCCATGACCGAGGAGGAAGAGGAAAAGCGCACCTGGGTCATTGTAGTGTATTTTCTGGGTCCTTAACTTTCGAATTCTTTTCCTCATACGTTCTCAGTTCGGCAACAAGCTCACGACAGGAGGGTATTCGAAATTTATGGACAACGCGTTCGACACTGCATATAACGAGACCGTTATTGCTGGGGACCTCCCGCACATCCGTTTCGCCGCATCGACTACCTAAACGTCACCTATGTAACTACAAAATGGAGTCTTTGGAGGTGGGTTTCACTTATTCTGCCTTTGCGCTCTGGCTCACGAATCTCACAGCGCCCCCTCAATCGTCATCCTCCAGAACCGTGGCCAGACCCTGCGCTTCTACCGCCCCAATCAACTCCGCGTAGCCAACGGTGCCCTCCGCGAATTCATCAAGCGCGAGGGCTGGGTCGTTACCCCGCCCTGGTCAGGAGCTTTCGCCCCAGGCGGCAGCCGGTACGTCTCTCCTCTCCCTCTCATCGAATCCCATCCCCTTAACTTCTCTCTTTAAAGGGAATTTGTGATGGAATACTTGGCGATCTATATGACCAAGATGTACAACATGGTGGTCCGCGTCCCGCGCTGGATCATGCTCCTTGTGTCCGGAAGTATCGCGTCGTTCGCAATAAACATGATCCACGGATTCGGGAAGAAGCCTGCACCCCCAAAGCGGACCGTCGCGCGGCCAGCAACAGCTGCTGTCGTAGACGCGCCTGCGCCTGTTGCTCCTGTGCCCGCGGCTGCAGCACCGGCCTCGCCAAGCAAAGCGAAACAACGCAAAGGGAAAGGCAAGAAGTAAGGCGCTTGTAGGGTTTCATGACAGGGATGAGGGGCACATTATTCTATTTGACCGCAACTTTACACTATGTGACCTAGATTGTAGTATCCATGTAACGCCCTGTTCCTAGTACTGCTAATTTTATTCCAGTCTCGATCCTGCTTTTGTGCCGCGCCCATAATCGGGATGTAGAAACCATAATATCGATTTATTTTTACAATGGTCTGGTCCCTGCAGATTTTTTGCCTCGAAATCAGCCGCCACACCAATATATTAACGGTGGTATACAATGACAAGCTCTTTACGAGTCGAATAAGTCAATGCCCCGCTAAACGGCGAGAGATGAACATAATCGCTGCGCCCAGGGAACTCCAAAGTCCGGCGGCGTCCAGTATCCTTGTTGCCGGGTGGATCAGGAGGAAGAATGTCCAGTCCCATGAGACCACTGCGCCAACCAAGGGTGTGTCCGGACAATGACATTCCCGAGGGATGTATCCTGCCGGGCATGGGAATGGACGACAGGAAACGCCACGACACTCCGGCATCATGGTCATGTCCTACTAGATACTCGTAGCTGTACAAAATTTGAGTGCTGTTAACCACGGTATGGAGCCAGATCTTGAATGATCCACGCTGGGGGTTCTCGAACGCCCAGAGCGACTGATCCCGTGTGTAGGCTGGGGGGGCCATCAGAGCGATGGTGTCGGCGGCGCGTATGGGAACGTTTGCGGCCATGATGAAGATGGAGGGCTCGTCCATGTCAACTGGCGTCCAGGATGTGAGGGACGCGAAAGGGCTGACCGCGAGCTGATGTTCACCGCGGGAATCTCGCAACGCAAGAACGAGATGGTCAGGGACGAGTGCTATATGAGCGCCACCTTTGATAACAATACGGGAGCTCGTCTGCCAGTTGATGAGCAGCACTTTACGCCGTAGATACACCGCGACAATATCGCCGCATACGGCGCAACCGAGGAATGGATTGTCGATATCGGAGTTGGGGACACGGCAGACGATATCAAGAGTGGAGACCCCACTCATTATGTCGAGAGTGGAGATTTCAACGAAACTGCGACCAAGTCAATGCATACTTTCGGCGAAATTGGTATGCATACTTTTTGCGTGGATGGGACCAAGTACGTTGGCACGTTAAAACGACAGCTCTGTCGTCTTCAACCAGTTCGGCCTCGAACTCAAGGACCGTCGCACGATCCATGCTGGGCGTGTGCTCCCAGACGAGTCGGTCTTCGAACACATTGTAGCATCCAAGGCGTGACCAGTTTTGGAACAGCACGTATTTCCCACCTGGGAGCAGCTTCGCCTTGTTTTCCCAGTGTAATATTCCAGGGCCCGTGGTAATCTTGGGGTGCAGGACGATCCGACGGGATTCTACAGGCGCAGAATGGGGCTTTTTCGCTGGTTTGTGCACGAATCTGCGCACAAATTTCTTGAGCAAGTTCATGGTCCGCCGAAGACGACTCTCGGGAGAATCGGTGTCCGAGTCCGCCCACGTTTTTAATTTCGGTCCACATAACAGCCGTTCGACTAGACTGATGAGCTGTACCGTAGTGAGGTTCTTGAGATAATCGCCTTCGGGTCGACTGTCAATGAAGCGGCGCTGTACCAGGTTTGTTACCAAAGGAAACCAGACATTGTTTGAGAGCGCGAGACGGTGAAGGTATTTGCAGGTCTGAAGATGTTTAGACGAAGGAACTTGAAACTGAGTTCGAAACTAACCTTACTAATCGTGATGATGCCTGCTATGTCGCACTCTGCCAGAATGAGGATAAGAACGTCTTCAACGAGATCATGCAAGCCCAGTTTCTTCGAAGTTGAAGAAGCCATACAGTGTACCAGTTTGGTACCAGTGTTTCTCTTTCTAGTACATCAGCGAAAGATCCAATCACAAACGGCCGAATTCAGGTTTAGCGCCCGTCGCCCAAGAGCTTTCGGCGCTTATTTGATTTCGACGAATTATTTGCAGCTCAAGATCACTTGAGACGAGTTCGCAAAATCCATGGCAATAAAACAATGGTACCGTTTGGGTACCGTATGAGACGGAGGACTCATGGATCTAACACGCTGGGGTACCAGCCAGACGAGAAATTCGAAGAGCAGCAACTGTTCTTCCGTGTGTATACATTGTGACCTGCCAGTGATCACGGTCAGTCGCTGTGCCTGCGAGACGAAGAGCCTGCAGTCCTCCACAGTATCATCGCGTCCCCATTTGTCCGTGAATACGCCAGGGAGCCGTCAAGTGTCTTTAGAGCTCGCTGCAGTTCTGCGATTTACACTAAATCTGGAAAGTTATACGACGACTGTATGACGAAGGTAACTTTACAGTGCCATTGAGCACTGCGGGAATTATCGATCGAGATGCTCAGCCGGTCGGAGAGAATGTGATTCGTCGGATGACCGACTTCGATGGTCGGCTCTGATTTGCCTTCAGGCCAGTAACAGGATATCGACCAACCCAGGATGTAGACTGGCTTATGGTCTGTGAGGCAGAAGGCGAATGTAGCAGGGTTTTCTGTCCCCTCAGGCGGTGGACTGGCAGGATGGGGCTTCGAAAGCTTATGGCCTTTTGGCAATGGAGGAGGAAGGGGTGGCAGAACATAATTGGAGGCCCTCGTACTGAAGGTCATATTTCCGCGAGGCGGGCCGCCAAGCAGAGGAAACTGGCGGAAAGGAAATGCAGGGTCGGTTACGGGGGAGTGCCACTCGAGCTCGAAAGCTCTGTAAGACGGCTCGAAGCAGACAAGGTTGTACTCCTCCAACACCTTGACCTTTTTGGGAGCGCCTGTCTTCCCGCAGTCCCAACGATAGAAATGCAGGCCATTAACGAGACTCGGGGGATGGGAGACAATGCCCTTGTCCATATCCGCGACGATGCGGATGAAGTCGTATCGCCGGATAAGCACGTCTGCTTTGTCCTTCGATGACTTGAGTTCTCGTTGTAGGGCGTCAATTTTCTTCCTGTCGTCCGAATCTTTGGGGGCCAGTTTCACCACAGATGTTCGTTGCTCTTCGAAGCGTTTGAGGACCGCGTACATGGTGCTACGATCAGAGGAGAACTCTTGGAGAGCAGGATGCAGGAGACAGGCTTGGATATACGTATATGTGCTTCGCATTATGCGAGCCTTGTCAAATGTGACCTTGGGAACATCTATGCGTCGGCTCAAATTGCATGAATGAAGACAGCTTGAGATCGGGGTTGTAAGCATCAAATAATTATTATCCGATGTGACTTACCTATAATGGTATAGGACCGCAATACGAGGAACGCCGGGTGCGTTCTTGAGTACTTTCGAGAGTGTTTGGGGTGCATCTGCCACGGCAATGGAAAAAATGTTAGTGGTATCAGCCGAACATCCCTCCGTATCGACAATGACACTGAGGAGGGAAAAGGCAGTTGTCTGCTTTTCAATATCGACAATCTTGATGCCGCCCTTAAAATAACTGCCGACAAGGGCCACAGCCTAGCTCGGGTGTTAGACAGAGGTAAAGTAGATAATAGACAACAACTTCTCGTTCAAGGCTTTCGGTGACAGTCTCTTCATGGATTCTACATACGATGATCGTCAGCCTTGTGTTTGAGTGATATGCCGAGACACGCACTTGCATACAGCAATCATACGACAGCTGTATGCTTTCTGATATCCAGCAATATAATAATCTCCATACTGCTTTCTGAAGTCGTTATCGGGAAGCTTGTCCAGCCCCTCCTTGAACCGCACATCCGGAATATAATCGATGGCAAAATTTGCGTCGACTTTGTATTGCACGAGTATCGTTGACGTGGATTTATTCTGGGAGAGGACCGACGCGATCTTGGCGTTCGCGCCAATGGGACACGGCACATTCACGGTTCCTCCAACTTCCATTTCGAATCCATCCTGCAAATCCTTGACCCCCTTCCATTGCAAGCGCTCGACAGATATGCGACTTTTGCCCGGTTTCGACGATTCCACCATTTTAAATGGCCGGAATGCGTTGCGGGCCATAAATTCGCCCGTGAGAGCGTTAACACCGAAGCCCGGTCTGAAGTTCTCTGACCACGGAATATTCATGTGTTCGTCCAGAATCGTATGGGGTGTCTAATACGAAAGGTATCCAGCTGAAGCAATGCGTTCCGAGACAAGATAGACAAACCCTATTTGGCCGTGCCAAAGCTGCGTCGGGGCTTGCGGCAAGCTCTTTGGGCTTTTCCTTCGCTTGAAGGCTTGCCGTTCTTCGGTGCTGATTAGCCGCGGGAGGTTGGAGCTTCGCATCCGGAGTATTGGGACGGTCCGATTTGGTTTTCGCGACTGGAGGTGCAAGTAAAGCAGGAAACTTCTTGTCATCTTTAGCTTCTGAACGCTTTGGCCCCATAACAAGAAACAAAGTTGTCTGGCTCGGAAAGGCGCCCCATGATAGGCGCCTTTGGAGTATCGGTGATGCCGGCCCGAGCCGCACACTGAACCTAAACAAGCTCTTTCAAACTCGACATCCAACATCTCCGACGCAATCCATAACTACAGCCCGCGTCCTCTTGGTAGTGCACGAGTAGGCACGAGTTGTGTTCCGCAAAACGAGCTCGAAACTGGTCTGTTCTTGGGCGAATGGTCTTGAAGTGGTCTTGGGGCGGTGCTTGAATTGAACCGAAGTGCTGGGCGCGGAGCAGCGTGCTCTTGTATCATTGAAAGAAGCAAAAATCACTCGCCAGTTTTAGAAATTGAATGGCATCCGCTGGGCCCCACGTGCGTTTCCACATCGTCTCCGATCTTGGCAACATCGTATGCGACAAGAGCGGCCAAAGGAATTGGGAACGAAGAGGGGGATTTGGTGGGGATAGCGGAAAGTATGTTGACGTTGACCGAGAGCCCGATATTGACTCAGGACATTAATATTGTGGCGATGCCAGCCCTTGCCAGCCAAAAGCCCGAGATGGACTCGGACAGGTGAAATACAGTACGAGCGCATATCGTACTATGCATTAAGCCAACAGCGAGTGGTGAGCAGTGGACGCCGGTATGTATGAACTAGCTTAGACTCTTTAGCAGGATCTTCCTATTTTTCGCAGTGTGCAGCAGTTCCCGCCATATCTCGCTGACAAACGCTGTCTTTGTCCTTGATCCGCCGTCGCAAGCCGCCGCCCGTCGTACAGAGCGTAGTCGACAGACTGACAATGATCACTATTCATTTATCCAAATAACAGCCATTTACGACTGCCTCTGACTCTGAGCTTCATCTGAATGGGGTTTTCTTCATACCAAGCGCTATTGGCGCTGTTGGACCCTGACTACTCTCTACTACTCTCCACTCTGCTCCCGCTCCCGCGGATCGTTGATCGGCACGCCTTATGTCCACAATGCAGACCAGTTAAGATCTGTTCTTTCGGCAGATCTTTTTCTAAAGTCAATTCTACCGGGAAGGAGGTCGACTTTGAACGGATCTCAAAGCTTGGCTGAACGTCCCAGCGCCACACGTACATTACCCTTCAAGTTGGCACGCGAGTTTCACAGCTTTGAGCAGGCCCGCAGTCAGTCCAAGTGCAAGTCAGTCCAGGTACAGTTAGCTGTGCAGTCCGCCTCCGGTCGCCATCGACGTAATCTGCTTTCAGGTATAAGTAGTCCCGCTTCCCATCGTTTGACTAACTTTCTCATTTTGCGCGCACGCTTGCCTGTTCTGCTGATTCAAGGGCTATGGGCACTTCTTTGAGCACTACATACGTGTCTAATTGGCAGGAGACGTGTGCCTCCACGTTCAATTGCACTTCCGCCGGTCTCCTCGATGTCCTAGGCGAGGCCATCACATGTCCAGCCAATGGCAAAATTACAGCCGACGTCTGGGGTATAACAATGAAAGCTTGCGAGGAAAATTGTGGATTCGATGTACTCAGACAGGTGAGGCTCACCGCCAATTTTCGTACGAAGTTTTGACTCAACTTGTGCCAGAGTGTCGATTTTACTACATCTGCAATCACTATCACGACTTGGTTGCTGCCGTGGCTCGCCCTGATAGCCCAGCTACCTTTTGAAGCACATGGGTGGATGAACATCTTGAGTGGCTGCTTGTGTGTCGGAAGCCCAGCCTTGGCTGCCTACTCTCTCGCACTTACAGTGTTCAATCGATGGTACATCTCCCTTAAATTCCAACGACTCAGATCATCGGCGGCGAAAGATACACTCCAGGAGTACCAGTACATGGTTGAACGCGTCGAGGCAGCCGAGTTTATCCTCCAGGAAGTTCAGCCATCTCCCATGCGCGCCAATCAGAGAACTGGTGAACTAGCTAATCTGATCGTTTTGAATGATCCGCATCGACAGAACTTCTGGAAAATTGCTGCCAAGGATCTCAGCAACACGCGCCGTGGCTTCACGTACTCTTTCCTCGCACAAGGTACACATTTTACATAAGTGCCCATTAATATTCTGGTATTAAACCCCGCTCATAGTGCTCATGGCGTTTTTGGCATACTTAATCTCATTTATTGCTGCGGTTCATGACTCGCTCGGTAGCCCAGATGTTGGTCTTCAATTTGCTTCCAGTTCTGTCTGGAGTTGGATGTAAGCTTTTCCGTTTCAAAACTGGTATCCGTGCTGAACCCGTCGTAGGTTCCCAATTGTTTTTGGGTAGGGTTCGATCTCAGCGCTCTGTTTATGGACTTATACCTTTCAGGTCTATTCGTGTAGGATCTCAGTACAAGGCCGGATCTGTTAAGGAGGCTTTGACGGACAACATGATCATCCCTGAGCGCGACGTTCACGGACAGGCTCGATATGCGTATCAAAAAGGGCTGTGTCCGAGTGCCGACCGGTACTCGCCTTGCGAATCTCGAGAACCGCCTCCGACGACAGCACCCACGGTGGCGAGTCCTACTACCTCCCATGGTAGTCCTGTGGCGGGAGTTCCGAATCGGCCTTTGCCGCCATTGCCTGGTAGCTTCTCGAGCCAATCCGGATTGGGTACCGACCCCGATATGCCTGCTCATGAAGGAACATTGCAGGTCCCACATGCGTCGACCAGTCGACTGCAAGAGCCCTCTTTGGTCACACATGCCTCAACCAGTCGACTGCAGGAGCCGTCTCTGACGGACGAAGACGAAGCCCACGAGACTTACCCGCTTTTGCCATTTTCAGTGGATACTCGCAGGCTGGAAAGCGCTCTGCCTCCACCCACGTGGTTGGGCTTTGATATTCGAGGCGACGAAAGGAGGGAGGGATCCATCTTCAATTACGCCCGCATCTTCACTTGGTTCGCGTTCGCTGAACATCTCGGAAGAGGATTCGAGAACTCGATCAACAGTTTCCGGGCAGGGGCGGCAATTCCATCGATAACCGAGGAGGCTGCCGCCCTTTGTGGTTTTAAACCGAAAGAAGATCTCGTCGCTTTCACGGCCTGGTCCGAGCTTCCTACTCCTGCGATTCAACATATGCTTGCAGCCGCCTTTCTTGCCCTCTTTCTCCAATGGGGCACCACTGGGTCTGCTATCTTCGTGGCGTACTCCACGCCGGCGGTTGGACTCGGCTGCCGCTCAGGCAGTTACCTCATCTATGGCGTTGCTGCTACCGCCTCCTGGCTCTTGCTCGTCTTCTCCAATCTCGTCTCGCATACATATATGCAAAGACTCGAGCATAATCCTCATTATCGCGGACGCACGATGATGGCATTTTTGGGCGCACTGGCGGTTATCACGCAGCACCTGGGAAAGGCTATTGCTATCAGCAATGCCGCTTGGCTCATTGCGTCCAGCGTCATGGAGGATATCGGGACGTTCCAGACCTGCTGGTGCCAGACTGACGCCTTTCAATATCACGAGAATGGATGGACGCCGGTGTTCAAGAACGCATCTGACCTCAGATCCACCGCTGGAGGCATCTGGATAGGAGGGTTCTTGTGGTCGTTAGTGGTGTGCGTCGTCACCGCAGGGGTGTTTGCGTACAATCGAAAGTAGCGGTCTCGGATTATAATATTTTCAAGGACTGTAGATTAAGTTAGTCTTAGTGTATCCGTAGTTTTTTTGTGCTTCCTTCAAGTTGTATTTTTGGTAATCTGAAAGAATTGCTTTTCAGGACTTTGCCGACGAACGAGTATTTAAATGGGGACTGACGCAGACCAAGCTGCGCCAAACACCTAACCTCCCAACGCCCAACTAGGCAACTCGTCTTATAAGTGATGAATGATTTCCGCAGATCCAACACTCCTCTTCTACGACTAACAACAAAACAACACCCATCGCACTCCCACCACCATACTACTGTTATAACAACAAACGAATAAACTACGAGGTATATAAGGCAGTGAGACATAAGTAACAGACAAGGACAGGATACACTGTGTATACGGTATGTAGAACGGTTCGTCGTGGATATGTATGCATGAGTAGAAAAGGAAAGGATCGTCGGGTCGTATTCTCGTTTCTCGTGTGTGTTAAGATATGTACACGTAGGGCAGTCAACGTAACTAAAAATAGGAACCAGACAGGATGAAGAAATAAAGGAAACCAACAAAGAAAGCAAGAGGTTTACCGAGTACGAGGCTCCGGGTGACCGCGGCTCCCTGAAAAGAACGATAAATAACCAAATGGGGACTGACAAGATATCCTTTGGGAGGAACGCGTTGACGAGAAACATCGACGGTTGCGGGAATCCACAGCGGCCATGACAGAAGGCGAAGATCCGAGCGTACCAGGTTCATTGGGGAGACAATGCTCCCTTGGCGACATCGACATTCTCGCCGAAAGGTAGTTGCGGTGACCGGATATCCAGCGGGTCTTTCAGCGCGAACGCGCCAGCAACTTCGACCACAGGGGAGAGCGACATGGGCACGTCATTTTCACTGGATCTTGGAAAGTCGGGCGGGTGGGAAGATCTGTAGTGTAGAAAGCACAACGAGATGAGGTAGCAAGGAAAGCCGGCACGGAAGACAGACCGTTGTAGTCTAAATGGTATATCCGGGGACGTGTTGCTTGACTTGCTGGGCCCCTTGCAACATTCCCGCGTGGTGAGCGAACGGGCTCCGAATGCAAAACTTCAGCACACCTTGGCGCGTTTCTGTACAAGCTTCCGCGGCCGTTCTCCTACATCATACACGTAGTCTGGCAGCATGGAGCTTCACAGGAAGAAGCAATCAGTCAAGCATATGTAGCTCCTCCAGCGCTTTGCAGACCTCTTGATATTTTGCACGACGATACTCATGGATGATTCGTCAAACTTTTCCCAGACTCTGACGAGTTTAGTAAACTCTTGCGTGGGATACGAGATGTCGAGTCGCCGAGGACCAACGGCGCCGACTAAAAGAGTAAATTAAAATCAGGAGCCAACGGGAATCGACCATTGACGATTACCTTGTTTTGGCTCTATTTGGAGACCGATGTAGAAAGTCGTCGAATATATCACGCCACCCTCCTTGCCTTCGATGTCTTCCTTCTTCCGTTTGAGCACGGCGTCGGAAATTTCACCTTGTGCTACCAGTCGTGCTTCCTCGTCGGTAAGGCAGTAAAGTAATTGTTCGAAACCTTTGATGAAAGGATGCGCCAAGGTCACCGAGTCGACGTACTCGAGCTTCATCACCAGCTGTCGTATCCGGGATTCCACGGTTCTCGCCCTGATTATTATCAGAAGAAACAAGTCGAGAAGAAAAGACTCGATAACCACCATTTTATCTGCAAGTCCGCGTTGCCCGTCGAAGCGATGACCTGAAGGTAATACCGGTATTTATGGAAAAAGTCATGTTTCGCAAAGAGCTCAGACCAAGCTGCCTTGCCGACAATGACCTTGTCGACGATATCGGCAGCTGGGGTTACATGAGTACCGTGCAGATTCATAAGATATCGAATGCACCTTTCTTGAATTCTTCTGTCATAATCATCTGAGTTGACGCCGTTACGTTGTGAGTAGAGCACATTGCGGGATATGCGGGAGTGATAATCGGCATCCGATGCGACCGATCAGCAGGATATAGCTGAGGTGGACTGAGTCATCGTGTGGCGGAAAGGCTGTTCTATCCCCACCTTAGGGTTCCATACTCGGACCTCTAATGACCCCTCCTCAATTTGTTTTAAATGGACAGGCTGCGGCCATGACCTGGGGAGAAGTTAGGGAGAGATCCAATAAACAACGCGTTCACACACCATCGATACATATTATAAAAAATCGGCTGACAATCGCGCCGGCGATAGCATAGAACAGGAATATCGGAACGAGAATCGCCATGCAACTAGAAGCATTTACATTTGAATATATAGCTTCTAAACGAATTTAATCATCGCTTTGAGTGAGACCAAGTGAACACGTTGAGCCCAATTTATACAGCGCAGGAGTCTCGGAGACCTGTACGTTGGGTACTAGGCGCAATATCTCGTCTGCTACCCGGGAGCCTGCGAAGGAGATTAAAATGAGGATGAAGAAATGAAAACCCGACGCACCACCAAGACTCCGTACACATCGTTCGTCCAGATTCCGTAAAAGAGTGTCGTCCCTGAGGGATAGGTCGTCTGGTATTGACGAGAGTGCAAGACAGCCATCGAGAAATCAAGTGGTATCCCCGAAATCTTGGCTTTGACAATTGGGACATACGCGTCTGGGACGCCCTGCATGCAAAGTTAGTCAGAACTCGATTCCAAAGGAAACCTTCCCCACGTACCGAGACCTCCGTGACACCCTCCATCTCCATGAGCATCGGCTCGAACACCTCAAAAAAGTCGGCTCGCGAGACGTGGTTCGGTACGACGCACAAGGTGTTGAGATCGGATCCCGGTCCGTGCACGCCCAGTCGATAGGAACCAAACGTGAATATCTTGCCACCGGCGGCCGTTGCTACGGCTTCCGAGAGCCCCCGCGACATGGACACTGTACGAACAAATTTTTTACCAGAGAAGCGACGTGGCCGAGGACAATCTCCCTAGCGCCATTGTAGCAAACGTCAGTGTCTGAGCGAGTGCGTGGGACTCATAAGAAACCGAACGAGGGCCGAACGGGTCCACGTCAAGTTTAAGCAGGAGAGATCTCGCAACTTCCGAGAGCCATCACAATCAGGTGGTTCTTGGTGCGTTGGAACACGGATCGGCGACGCAAGTACTACGAGGCGGCGGCGGGGATCGACAACGCTTGGCTACAGGGACGACGCTCACCTTCTGTGAGCTTCCTCCTCCGACTCGAAGGTGTTTTGACGTCTGAGCTCCTCCATGAGAGTCACCGTAATCTCTTTTTCTCGCTCATTGGACCTGCCGTCGCGATTGGTGGGGTAACGCCAAGAAACCTGACAAATGCACGGTTCAGAATTATCCTCCACATCGTTCCTCAGGGAAGACTTGTACCCTCTGTCAGTGGTCATTTTGGTTGTAGATGAAGAGGACGAGCTGCTGGCTTGGGCGGGTCCGTGCGGGATGACTTGATTGTCCGGATGAAAGTCCAGATTTGGATTGTTTACTAGATTAGATTATTTTCTCATCTTCGACGCAATCTTCTCTTTTCTGCACCATGCTAGCCCATACACCCAGAAATTTCGGTATCTATCTCTTACCGAGATCTCCTCACACCAAACCGCGCCAAAATTCAAGTTAGTCCAGCCGGCAGACAACATCGTCGTGAACTCGAATGCTGCAACTCAACATCGTAACGTAAGATGTCATTATTTCTCTCCCTTGGCCGCCGCTTCCAGCTCATTGAACGTTCCGCTCTTCATACACATGTCCCGGAAAATCCCATCCTTCTTCTGAATCAAGTTGTACGGCGTGTCGAATTCTGCAATCTTGCCTGCAACGATGGTTAGATGATAATATGTCAAAGAGAGTGTCGTATCATGCTTGCCCTTGTCCAAAATTATCAGTCGGTCGTAATCAATCACCTAGCATACGGGTAAGTCGCTGAAATACACACAACTGGGCAATTTTTTACCGTCTTGATGCGATGTGCGACTGTCAGAAGTAGGGAGTCTTTGAATTCTTCCCGAATGGTCGTCTGGATCTTCTGGTCGGTTTCAAAGTCGATAGAGACGTGGCTTCGTCGAGAATGATTATCGAGCTCTGGCGGAGGAGGGCGCGCGCCAAAGCGATTAACTGTCGTTGTCCATGGGAAAAGTTGGACCCTGTGAAAAGATGAGCGGAGAGCACTCAAGGTTGACCACGGCGTACCTTCGGCCGAGACTAGAGTATCGAGGGTGATTACTGGTTCTGGTCCAACTCCGTGACGGTCGAGACGCCAGAAATGGTCGATGTGTCGCCCTCCAGTTCAGCCACGGGCGTCGCCCTCGCGGATGTCGTTTGCGATTGGTTCGCGCTCCGATTCAAAAGATGCACCCGGTGCAACGCGTCTCGACATGCAGCGTCTTCGTATTCATCTGTACGACCGCGCGTCAATGCCGGTGTCTCACGAAAAAGCAAAAAGCATACCAAAAGGGTCTAGATTGTCCCTTATGGTGCCGGAAAACAAAGTGGCGTCTTGAGGGATGAAGGTCTGCGGGTATTGGTCGTTAAATTTTCGATCAGAGATAACTACCTACCAGTCGGGTTCGGAGATCATTCAATCCGATTTTGGAGATGTCAATACCGTCCACGAAAATGCGACCGCCCGAGGGCTCCACCTGACATATTTTAGAAAATGGTCGCCGCCAGACTCGACACATACAAACGCAAGAGACTCGTCGCAAGGGTGGATTTTCCGCTGCCTGTATTGAATGATAAGAAAGATATTGGGGCTTAAAAATCGACATACCAGTCCGTCCAATAAACCTACTCGCTCTCGGGCTTTGAGAGAGAAGCTGATGCGGTGCAGAACTGAAGGGAGATCTGGCGCATATTTAACCTCCAAGTTTCAACGACGAGCAAGTCGTTGCGGCTAGCACTGGACGGCCAGTACGCGGTGGTCTCTGGGATTCAATAATCGCAGGCGGTTCCTGAACATATTGCCATTAGCACATCGGCGTATTACGTCAGACATGCGAACAAACCTGAGGAATCTCGAGATAATTAACCACACGCTCGACCGCGTTCAGGTCGACTTGGAGGCTCGTGTAAAATCGGCAGGCGAGAAACGACGTGCGCGAGAACGACATCGCCGACTAGAAGAGTTTCAGATATGCACAAGTATGAACTTCGAAAACCGCACTGTGATACAAATCCCGGCCAATCCTGCGGGTACGAAACTGGATATCCCTAGCAATGAGGTGATGAAAACAGCACTGGCCCCTAGATAATCGAAATTCAAGAGAAGCCATCTGAGTTTGGTCAGTGAGATCAGCATATGGGCAGATTATTTACTAACCTATTCGTCAGCCAGAAGCTGTCGAGGCGCATTAGGATTCCTCGGATTCTGGTAATCAAGTATGAATAACTGACTTGTACCCGAGCTGTAGAACAGTGAGTTTACGCCCGTAAACGAACTGAAGTTACGGTAACTTACGCGTGTTGTGAGGTCCACCTTGGTATACATTTCCGACAAAAACCGTTTTTCTACCCCAAAGGCGCGGACGGTCACGATCCCTTCGAGTAGTTCACTGAACCCTGTGAAGATAGGAGACCTAGTATTGGCTTCCATGCGACGCAGGTCCCGAGAAGAGTGCAGGTATCCCACAGAAAGTTTGTAGTATGCGAAGGACAACAGCGATGCGGGAAAAAGGAAATACGGAAACACGACGCTAGACGCAAAGCGTAAACAGTCGGCTGAGATACAGAGGCAACGAACGCACCCAACAGTCACAACCGCAATCGATAATTGTGCCAGCGTGTAGGCAAAGTTGTCAAAGGACTCTGATAAAGCGGTGTCTGTGATCTCCGGGTCAGGCGCAACGAAAGATAAAAGGAAGCGATAACTGACCAACGGTGGATATGTCTTTCCCGACGCGGTTCAATATGCGGCCTGACAAGGAGGTTTAGAATGTGCGCTGGCGCAACTTGTGCGGCGAACCTTTCGGCGTAGAATCAAACCATCTGAAAGTGGAGTACGCCAATTTCCTCAGGAGATCGCGAAACAAGAGGCGAGATGCTCTGAAAGAAAGAAGAAATATGATTACGTAAGCCTCGAGAAATAAATGAAAGAAATTGTCCTGACCGAAGACCGCCCCAAAATTGGATGCCAGTAAAGATTACAGTTGATGTAGTGACCAAAACCCCTATTAGTGCATATATACCAATGTAGAACATGGGTTGATCCTGTGCGGCAGGAAATCCCGAAGGCGGCGCCGTTGCGAGCGAGGAATTGGCGATGGTTTCGCGCGTACTTTTGGCAAGGATGAAGCCCAGCAAATCCGAGTCGAAGTGGTCTGATATGCTTCTCCCCAAACTGAGTGACGTTAAAGAAGGGCGCGACTTGAATGATGATAACAGACCTTGATCCAGAATTTCTGACCCAGTTCCAGGAGCTGGAGAAATTGTAAGGAAAAGCGGACCAACGAGGATATGGACAGATTACATCGATGAAAAAGCACCCAAACACGACGAGAATCCAGACCATGTAGACGAGGCCTTGAGATACGTTTTGTATATGCGCCACTACATCGATATGAGTTCAAGTGACGATAAATGAAAATGAACGACAATGCCAACCTCGACGCCCCCTTTGGCTTGTTCTTCATCCTCTACGAGTTTTGTGACAGGTTGAGCGGATGCCGCCTTTGCTTCAGGATCGATTCTTTGTTGTCTGCCGATGCCGCTTCCGAGGGCAACGCGTGTTTAATGGCGTCAAGCAAGCCACGAGCACGGAGGACCTTGGACAGTGCCTTGGGTGTCAATGCGACCGTCCAGCATGCGCACAATATATTGGGCTCCGAGCCGTTAGCTGGGAGGAATAGATCAATATGTGGGTCACGAGAACCTAATGAGTTTGAGGCGTAAAGTCTAAGCCACAGAATAGAAGCATACCACTGTCCGGTTCTTCAAGAGAGGCCCACAGAAGAGCCTGTCGAACAAAACTCGAGCTGTGTGGCTATCCTTTGAGTGAGAGCGGGGTGAGCCGAACGGGTCGCATTAATCTCGGGAAAGTACTCACGACGGCACTGAGTGGGTCATCGAGTAACACCTATCAAGTTTGGTTAGTCATCCGATCGCGCTTCAAAAGGCGTATCCACGAACATATTTCGTCCACGCATAAACGGCTCTGGCCAACGCGACCCTGGCTTTCTGACCCCCGGATAAAGTCACACCTCTGTGTCGCGTTAGCACGAAAGTGGATGATACGGGCCAGCCAGCGAGCTCACCGGACTCCAATCTCAGTGCGGTCTCCATCTGTTAGAATCTCCAGATCGGGTCGCAGCGCACACGCATCCAGGACACTCTGATACCTTCCTCGTCAAAAGGAAACCCAAAAGTGATGTTATCTAGTCCCAAAGTCAGACAAAGACAGCCAACACATTTCGTCTAACCTTTGATGGAGGCGTGTTGCAGCCATGCGGTTTGAGCAGCGTAGGAACAGCAGTGCATGAGTCCGTTCTCGTCGACCCTAGAGGATTTGGGGGGCTTGATTTGAGTTCCAGGAAGGGAGGTCATTTCACCCAAAAGGGCCAGCTGAGGATAGGCATCAGTAACGCCATTTATGGTAAGCGATTACCATAATAGGCAATCGTAAACTGAAAAAAAATGACCTACCATAAAGCCGTCTTCCCACTAAAAAAACCACATATCAGACACAACATCTCCGACCCAAATTATCAACCCAACCATACCTCGCCGTCGGACCGACCACACACGTGAGCTTTCCCTCGGGGAAGGACACCGAGATGTCGTGTAATTCGAATTGAGGCTCATTAGGGTTCGAATTCGGCTCGACGCAGACGCATCTGTCTTGGCCTCCACCTCGTTCCACTTGAAGGACCCGTTCTGGATCGCTAGCCCGGGAAGTTCGGCGTCGTCTTCAACAAGGGCGGAGGTGGGCTTCAAAGCCGACACTTCGTCGGAGACTTCATCTTCGTCCAGGAACGTGGAGATTCGGGAGAGGGCGACGGATGCCTTTACAAGCATCAGCGTCAGAGTTAGCGGCTACTGAAGTGAGAAAGATATCGTACCCGAAGGACATACGTAATTATCCACGGAACAACACTCAATGGCACACTAAATCATAACGCAGCAGAATCAGCATCTACCCCGATATTCAATCCACACGCACTTGACCATATTGAAACCGCCAGCGCCTCGTGTCCAGTCAGCTCGGGAAGGATAAATAGGAGAAAGGAGAGACATACCGTAAACGCCGTCGCGACCGTCAACTCATTCCCCTGCTTAACATACACGAAAAACGACGACGCCGATATCATCAATGGGGGAAGGCCCCTGCGATATCAGGAATATCAGGAATGGTAATCGTCTGACGCGAATTATACATACCACGTCACGCGGTGAAATAGCTGGACGATTCGATCTGTGGAAGGGAATTTGGATTTAACCATAACCACCAGGACGAGAGCGAATAGAATAGGTATGCACGTACTCTTAAACAGCCACCAAGCTCCTCATCCCTCGCGTCGTTTGTCTTCTTCAACCACTTCTCCTCCGCCCTCCGAACTTGATGAATTTGATCTGAACGAAATAAGCAAGTAAGCGTTGATTTCGATTCTCGGATAACGAAAGAGTGAGAGAGCACCCACAGAGCTGATAAGCTCGTTGACCACACTCGTCGCCTATCCCGTGCGGTGACGATCCCCTTTTCGTAGTTGACGCTCAACTTCGCGACGAGGAAGCTGAGAGGGATCGAGATGACGACGAAGAAAAGGCCTGCGAAGGCGGCCCACCGAGCTAAAATCATAATAATAAAAACCCGGGTTTAGTACGGTCAGATATAGTGAAAATGAAACACAGACAAGGCGATATAGGAGGAACACCAGAGCCCAAGCTCGAAAGGCGCTATAGAATGGTGCATTCAGCCACTGTATACCGATGACAAAGGAAAAGAACAAACCGCCGTAGAGGTAGAAAACGAAAGGGGGATGGAGGAGACCTGCCAAAAAAATATTTAATATTTAATATTTGAATCGGAGAAGAAGGAGAAGGAAGGAGAAGGAGGGGATGGGGAAACGCACAGTGCTCGCATCGACAGACATGAGGTTCAGGATCTTCGAAAGCTGCGCCCCCTTCTTCGGGCCCGTGTCCTTCTCCCCCTCATCTTTCTTCTTCTTCGTCGCCACGACGGTTCCCTGTGCTGTTGCCGCAATGCCCTTCCCATCATCCTTCTGCTTCCCGTCCCTTTTCGCAGCAGCAGCATCCTTGGCAGCCTCAACATCCACAACCCCCGCGAAATCCCGCCTCTTCAACGCCTTGTCGTACACCGCCACCATCAGCTCCGTCTGTATGCGCGTCGAGGCGCGGCGGCCGTAGTAGAAGTGGTTTGCGTCTGCTTCGCTTTTGGCTATCTACATCGAGGTGGAGTAGGGTGAATAACGCATGAATAACACGGGGAGATCAAGTGAAAGCTAACACCAACCTGACACACGAATCCCAAAAACGCGTATAAGTACGCGAGCCGCTGGCCCCCCTCGACGGGGTGCTCGAGTTGTTGCAGAATGAGACTATTAACATGCGTCAGAAGGCATCTGGGCTGTAGATGAGATGCGAGATGAGATGCGCACTTGAGGAATACGGGACCGGAGAAGCTGAGGAGGACGCTGATGATTGAGAGGAAGGCGTCGAGGCTGCAATGCAATATCGATTAGCGCCATGTTATTTTTCAAAAAAAAAAAAAGAGCGCAGTGGGGGGCATAACATAACAAGTGGACGTACAGGAGATCCAAAGAGTTCGAGGCTAGGAGACTCCGGAGGAGCGTGCTGCGTCTGAGTTGCGTGAATTATGAAACACGGGACGCGATTGGAACGTGGGGCTTAGATCCCAGACGTCTTTCTCCGTGAGGGTGTTGTTCGTTCCCTGTTCGCGGCGAGTCAGCCCTCGCCAACAATAGTAATAAAATAATAGTATAAAGGAGAAACGAGAAACGTACACGTCGAATAAGAGGATACACCCACGCGAAGGTGATCCAGCTGAACAGGGTCGTGTAGTCCTCCGGCGCGGGCTCCTGCCATGCGTAGCATTCAGATCAGTCTCCATGATAATTTTGGGCTCCTAGCACAAACTAACCAGTCCGCCCGGCACGGGCTCTATCACCGGGAGCGCCAAAGGCAGACGCAGAACGATAATGAGGGGGATAGCTGTGAGTGCTAGATTCACCACCAGTATCACCATCGTTGTTGCATAACCCGATTCCGTAGGGGTAGGGTAAAACACCGCCCCTCCCAAAAGCAGCCCCGCGCCTCCCAACTGGAGGAGGTAGAGCCAGAAGAGATCTAGGGGCGCTACCACGATCCGTTTCACCAAGGGGCGGAGGAACCGTATACCCAGGATAGGGCGAGGAGGAAGGGGATTTTGTTGGTGCCATGGGCAAAGGTGCTGGCCGCGATTTGGAATTGGAAGATACCGATTCCGCTCCAGAGGAGAATTTGGAGGAGTGCGGAGGAGGCTAAAGCAATGGTCGTTCCTTTGCTCGGACGCGGAGCGATCTCATGAGGCTGAATCGGAGGTGAGCCGGAAAGCGACGCGGCTTCGTCCAAGGTGAGGAACGCGGTGAAAAGGGACGAGCGTTTCGGCTTTGGGACGAAGGCGATCACGCAGAATAGCACGCTGCACGCGAGAGGGAGTAAGGCGCTCCATGAGGCGCGTATACAAGCGTCGTTGAAGGCGAAGGGGTTGGGCGCGGAGTCGGGGCAGAGGAATGACAATGACGCTAGTGCCATCGATGTTTAGGGTCTTAGAGGAATAGGGACGCGACTTGGGGGAGTCTTGTTAAATGTTCATGGTTGAAAAGGCGCTTGTTAAATGCTCCTGGTCATGGTCATGGAAATTAGAATTATCGGGCTCTGTGTCCATGGTATGCGCATACATATGGTCCCTTAACTTCCCGACCAGAATAGGTGACGGACTGAGCCGCTGATGCGTTCTTTCGTCGAATCCCTGTCGTGTCGGTCCTCGCTTCGGTGT
Organism: Mycena leptocephala; assembly: GCA_029378395.1. Taxonomy (NCBI): domain Eukaryota; kingdom Fungi; phylum Basidiomycota; class Agaricomycetes; order Agaricales; family Mycenaceae; genus Mycena; species Mycena leptocephala. The sequence continues at coordinate 112,610 of JARJLF010000727.1, read as the reverse complement.
CAGGATGTAGTTACCGCGTCTGATAAGCGGCGCTTGAGAGGTACGGGATGCCGACACGGTCTGATTACACCGGCGAGTGATAACAGAAGAACAGAAGCGGGATCGCGGGAGGGCCCGCAGTGGGCCTGCCAGGGCAAATGCCAAAATGCGTGAGTGGGACCTGGCAGCGAAGCTAAGATTGAGAACTTGAAAGGAGCGCATTACAGGTCGGCCCGGGCCGACTTCGCCTCAACACGTCTCAACGCGTCTGTGTCGCGTTCACATATCTAACTAATATACTCTCGTGAACCGGGAAACATTAATATCCAAGGAAGTATTAAATTGCAGGACACAGAAAATACGGATCGCCGACGGCGCAGAATTAGGAGACCTACACGCTATCTACCCGTACTAGAACTTCGGTCCAAAATTTCCGCATTGCGTGAAGGCGAACATCAACGCACATGAAGGTGGTCTCAAAGGGAAGCGCATAAGAGGAATAAGAGGAGCTAAAAAGTCCCTTGGCTAATAACTCTGCCTGAGCCACTTGAAGATGGTCGGGTCTATCCGCTAAGGAACGACGTCAGTCCTGAGTCCATAGACTCGGCTGTATCGAATGAATACCTACTGTGCATTTTATCGTCAGTGGTCCCCGCGAACCAGAAGAGGAGGTAGACCATCTCGGCCCACTTCGTGAATCGCAGCGAGAGCTTCTGATAGCCGCTGACGAGGTTGCCCAGGCCCTTCGTCAAGGGCGAGAGCACCGTGCGGCCGCTCTTTTGATTGCAGGTCGGACCAAAAAGATGGATTTCTACAGACGTTTGAGCGTGGACAACACCGGTACACTTCTTGGTCAGATCTGCTGCATCCTTAAGAATTCTATCGCCGGCTTTGCGTATCTTTTTCGAATTGGAGCGTTGCTTTGCTGCCTGATGGACAGTCTGTAGGCCAGCGTGGATCTTCCCCGCGTGGCGTTCAATACGAAGTTCCTGGCACAAAAGTCAGTATTCGCAGGATACGATAGAATGGAGACAGGACTTGCCTCTGGGCCGGTTGTGATACCGTCGGGAGGATCTTTTGCCTGCTGGCTTGCAAATGCCAGCGATACCGATGCCAGTTTCCGGTCAACCCCCTGCCAAAAGTCTTTGGATTCTCTCAAAGTCTCCCCGATTTTGGCCAGACCCTTGTCTATCTTGTCCAATTCATCTTGAATCTGTGAACTCTCCTCTGCTGAGCCCACGCCCTCCTTGAAACCTGCCTTCCTCGCTTGAAAGGGAGCATCAGCACAAACTGAAGTGGCAGGAACATTAGGCATATTCACCAGCGTTGACGTTGTTCTGCATGAGAGAGGCAAGTTCATGTCGTCCGCCGTCTTCATATTGCTTACGCACAGTATCAAATTGTTCTAAACGGAGATTGGCCAGATCAATTTCCTCCTGCACCAATCTGCGCAAAGCCCGGATGGTTTCCCCAGTACTCTCGCCCAAGACAGTTAATTCACAGAATTTGAAATATAGTTCCGTAAGGTCCTTTCGACCCCGCAAAAGCTCGACATCCCTCAACGCAGAGGACAGTTTGATGTTCGCAAGGAGCTGTTCTATCCGAGCCCGGTTACGAGGGCTGGAACGGCCCGTTCGGAAAAGATAATCAAGTCGTTTGCACCAAGTTTGGAGGTCTTGCATTTCTTGGGCTCCGGCTGGCCGGAAATTAGTTGGCTGCAATATTACATAGCAACAAGAATTACCGTTATCTGAAGCTCCATTGAGCACCACAATGAATTTAGGATATCGAGGACGTACCCTGCAACACAAGTTGATCGAAATCGATGTAGGAGCCTAGTCTATGACAGTCTTTGCGTATGCGCGTGATACCTGCCATTCCGGCATAGCATATCCTCTGACGCCACATTTGTCTCTCACAAGGCGAGACAGGCGCATCCGATACCTGCGAATAGGTACTGCAAGACGGCACAAGAAAAAGCGTCAACAAAGTTACATTTGTTAGGACAAGTTCCCGCACCTTTATAATGGCAGAAAATTTTCGTCAACGGCTCTTCGTTTCCATAGACCGTGACAACACGTTCAAACGCGTTGGGGTAACCATCTAGAGTGGATTTTTTTTGCGACTTCGCACGCCATATCAAGCGCCAGAGAAAGACGGACGTACCGGCGTAGTCCTGGTATATCTTTTCGAGTAGTTCCAGTAGTGAATAGAATGATGGAGATAACGGTAGATGTGGCTCCCCAAGGAGTACAGGATCTGGTGGGCTCGTCGCAGGCTCTATCTGACGCACATCGATTGGTAGTGATGTGCCCTGGATCAGTTGAGACGGAAGATCGTCCGAAATACGGCACCCCCGCTCTAGAGTGTTGTTTTGCGACTCAGAACGTCATACTAAGTGCCAGAGAAAAAGCGACCTACCAGACCGGTCCACCAATGGACCGAATGAATTCCGAATGAATGAATTCTGAAAGAGGATAAAAGCATTTGGAGGCCTCGTTCTAGTCCCGATCTGACGCGCATCTTGGGGTTCGTCATCTCGGGCCCGAGTAGGGATCTCCATCGCAGTCCCAGACATCCCAGGCTGTCCGAGTCGGTCCTCCTGGGGCGGGATGTTAAAAACCTCGCTGGTAACGCTAACATCCATGCCGGATGGAAGTGGCAGACACAAAAGAGCACAAGGATGGCAGTAGATGTGGGGGATGGGAAGAGACGTTGTCGATGTGGCAATTCATGGGCACGTTGTTTTATACAAGAGCTGTATGATATTGATGGAAAGTTCGAAATGAAGAGATCAGCTAGCACAGCAAGTGATTCTGGGGGTTCAGAATTCTGGAGTACGATATATGTGATTCTGCACGACTGTTTTGAGATATGTACGCACTGTGTATGAGATCAATTTTGACAAAGGATCCATAGTCTCAACGGATTTTGGTAAACCCGAAGAAAAATGCCATAGAAGCTGTCCGGTACGCCAAAGATACTTCGAGAAGTTGATACCTGCTGTGGCCAGCCAGGGGTTAAGCGCCCCAAGGCCGCCTAAAACAGCACAATAGAGCTCTTTTGCAACTGATGTAAAACAAAAATAGGCTGAAAAACCAAGCGAACTTGATGCAAAACACTTGCTCCACAATGGAGAACGCTACTCCAAATTACGGTCAGACAACCAAAAGATAATGTAAATTCTCAGCTCCACAACGTAAAATGATCTGGGACTTTATGTAGAAAAATTCATTTTACATTACTTGCAAAAGAGCTCTAATAGCTGTGGCTGCAGTGCAGCACGTCGACAGCGCGCTTCGTGGACCGATTCCTGGCCTCAGCGAACGGCATTTCATTTCAGGCCGGGCTCGTGGACAGCCTCTATGGTATAACCAGCCACATTGGCCACAGTTATGACATTTTTCTTCGCAAAATAATCGTACTCTGTGGTCGGGTAGTTTTGGAGCAGAACGATTCGTAGTTTGATTTCGGGCCGTATCTTGCCGATCGCCAAAAGAGGAAATGTCACCCCTATCTGAGCCTTCACAAAAGCCTATGCACCGCCAAGGGCTCACTAGAGACACAAGAATGTTGAATAATTTCCTTGCATTATATGATCTCTTTGATACCATAGAACTGTTTTCTCAACCATCTTGGAGTCCCTCATTTGGTCTATGTCCTACAAAAAGTGGGTTTTCAATACCCTGAAAGATATAAGACAGCTAACTCAACAATGGTACCTGCTCTGTTGCAAACAATTGAGTTAAGCGCAGGGATCATCAAGATTGGGAACAAGGATACAGAGGATTAGTGTGCTATTCAGGCCGAAGATTAATCTTCAGGCGGCGGCATCAGGAAAACCAAAATGCCTGTGCAGTACTATGCAGCAACCTGTGGCTGTGATGTACCCTATGAGGCACTGCATAGTGCTGCATAGGGCTCATAGTGCCTCATAGGGTACATCTCGGCTACGGTTTCTGACGCCAGGGCCGCAATTCAACCATTGGAGGACAGGCAATTCAAGGTCATTCGGAATGTTAGAAACCCACGCAACTGATCATGATGCTAGCTCCTAGCACTCTAGAGTCGACGAGCGTTTCAGAAACGAGCGCATGACAGGCTTGGGTCGGCCTCGGGCCGACTTCGCGTCTGACGCGTCTTTGTCGCGCGCGTTCACAATGAAGCCGTGTCATCTAACTATCTGTTGAACAACAAACGAAACAGACTATAAACTATGCAGCCGCAGGCGCGCGAGGTATGTAAAGTAGCGAGACACAATGGACAAGGACAGGATGCAGCTGCAGCTGCAGTGCGTATGCGGTATGCGGTATATGGTTCGTCATTGGTACGTATGTATGCATGAGTATGTGACAAGGAAAGGATCGTGAGAGGTCGTTTCTCGTATGGATGAGAAGAGAGATAGAGGGAAGGGAGACAGGGAGGGAGAGATAATGATAATGATAGGATAAAGAGAGATAGAGAGCAATACGTATGCATAAATTAGGTCGCGCCGCGGCGCGTAGATCGTCTTATGCGATGTTGGTGCAGGACTCGGGGGTTCTTCGTCGCGGTTCCCGCCTCGAGTTGATATAGATCGTTCGTCTTCTCGCGTGGATAGCGTCGTCAGGTCCTCGACGGGTGAATCGTCGTCTTCCGCCACCGAATGGATGGCCAGGTCGTCCGTCCCCACCGGCGACCCACCCACCATCACTGCTACACAGCCCACTCCTCCCCAACCCCCGCCCCCCTTCCCCCATCCCCATCCCCCCTCCAAGCCCCCACACCCCGTTCCCCCTCCCACCCCCCACCGCAATCCTCTCCCTCTCCTCCATCCCGCCCATCCCCCCGCCCGCCCCCGCCCCGCCCACAAACCACGCCAACCACCCCCCTCCCCCTCCTCCCTCCCCTTCCTTATTACCATTCCCACCTCCTTCGCCATCCCCACTCCCCTCCCCATCCCCACCCCCGCCCTCCCCTTCCCCTTCCTCTTCAGCGCGCGCGCCTTCCCCTTCCCCTTCGATCTCCCCGCCCCCGGCGCCCTCCCCGTACTCGCCACATAACTCTCCGGCAACTCCGCAAAGCTAATCCTCTTCCCGCTCGGCGTCGACGCCCCGCTCCCCGGCCGACTCCGTCCGACGATAGGCCAGAACATCGTCTGGGATTGATTTCGACTGTGGCTCGCGCTCCGCCGACGGGTTACTCGGCCCCGCAGCACCGACTTGAGCGCTCGAGCCCTCCGGTGGCGTCCCCGTCGTGGGCGTAGTCACCGCAGGCGTCGCCGGCGCGCTGTTCCGCCCGCCCTTCATAATCCCCACCACAGGCTGCTGCGGCTGCGTCGTGACGCTATGTCGTCCGCCCTAAATATCAAAGTCAAAGTCAGTGTCGTTGTTGGAAGATACGAGAGCACATCGCGAAGCTACGAAAGAAGAAACAACGCACCTTCGAAAAAAGCCTCGACACCGACGCGGTAGCAGTCGACGGCGCGGCGTGCGGCGCGGGCGGGGGCGAGCGCGGGAGGAACTGCGTGCGCGGGGGCGGGGGCGGTTTGGGTGCTGCGAGGCGTTAGCGTTGGTTTAGACTGAGAAAAAAAAACAAGGGAGATAGAGGAAAGGAAAGGTAGAGGAGAGGGTAGATGAGAGGAAGGAAGAAGGAAGGAAGGAAGGATAACGAAGCGAAATACTGTATAGGAAGGGAAAGGAACGCTCCGACGTGCGACGTGCGGACTGCGACATCAAGGTCAAGGTCAAGGACCCGAAGACGAGGACGACGCGTCACGTCCACTGCAAGGCACACGTCTCGTATTCCTCTCCACCCCACCCCACCCCACCCTCCAAAAAAGAAACTCTGCGAAAAAAAAACTAGAAAGCAACGCACCCTCATCCAATATCCTCCTCAACGCGCTCCGCGTCTGCGGTGCGTCCTTTGCCCTACACCCTCCACCACCCTTTCCCTTACACCCCCTTGTCCCCTCCCCATCTCCATGCTCCTCACAGTTATCGCCCTCACACCCCGCATCACTACTCTGCGGCGAATGCACCGGACTCTCCGACGGCAGCGACGCGATGATCTTGGGATGGCTCCCGTTGGGGTGCGTCGTTAATCCTGCGCCTGATCCTCCATTTGCGGCGGTAGATGAAGGGGTTGAAGAAGCGATGTGGGAAGAGTGGAGAGCAAATTCGGCGTCGACTGCGATCCCACACCCAGGGTAGGACGCGTCCCTCCTCTTGAAGATGACCGCGACCCCGACCCCGCGCGTCCCCTTGCCGGACTCGTCGTGCGCTTCCTCCCATACCTATCCCAATACCGAATCCCCCCCAAACCCGCCAAACAGCTTCGGTGACGACGACGCGCTCCCTGCGCCACCGCCAAACCCACCAAACAACTTCGGTGACACGCCGGCGACGTCTTGGGCGGAGACGGAATTTTCGCCCCAGAGACGCTGCGAAGCACGCTCGCGGCGTCCGGTGCCCAATCGCGCGCGCCGAGGGTGACCCACTCGGCCTCGCTATGGTTGGGGTTGTCGTGGTGGTTGTCGTTATGCGCGTCGCCTCCATCGCGATCGGCACCGTGCTCGTTCTCTCTCGATCTTGACCTCGAGGTCGTGCGCGCAAGCGGGAGAGGGAGGAGGGTCGACGTAGACGCAGACGCCTCTCCGTGCGCGTATGCGTGCGGTGACCGGACTCGCTCCCGCTCCCTCTCTCTGGACCGATGGGAGTGGGCGTGGTACTCGCCCTCTCTCTCTCTTGATCCTGACCTCGACCTCGACCGCGGGGGCAACCCCTCGCTCGGGCGTCTTCCCATTCCCATCCCCCACACACCCTCTCTGATCCCAACCCCGACCCCGAACGCGGCGGTAACCCCTCGCTCCCCCTCCTCCACCGGCCCGCTCCCGCTCCCGTTCCTCATACGCGCGCGTGTGTGTCTGCGGCTCATACCCCTCCCCAACCGGACTCCACTCGCTCGACGGCGCCCTCAGCCCCAACGTCGACGGGAGCGCAATGTGTCCTTCCCCCCATGCCCCGTGTGCACGACATCCCCCGCGGCGACGTATTGCGTCAACGCACGCGGGGCAGGCGCGACGAGGCGTGCGCGTGCTGTTGGGGCCATGCGCAGGCCGCCGCCGCCGGTGCTGCCGGTGGAGGTGTGCGATGTTGTGGTGGAGTGCGAGTGTGCGATGTTGTGGAGTTGGACGTGGTGCGGGAGGTGTAGGACGTCGTGGACGCGGTGGGGGAGGCGGAGCGCGTAAAGTAGCCCGAGACGGAAGCCGGGCGGGAGTACGCGGAAGGGGAGGACTCGGCGATGGAGAGGATGGGGTCGAGGGAGGGACGGCGCGGATTGCGGCGGGTTGCGACGGGAGAGACGGATGCGGGGAGGGAGGAGACGAGCAGCTCGTCGACGTCGCGCGCGATAGCGGCCAGGTCGTCTGCCCATGCGGGCGTGTCGCGCGGGGGTGGCATGCGCACAGGGAGCGCGACAGAGGTGCTGATCGTGAGCGGTGATTCGGCGCGGAATGCCGAGCTGGGTCTGGAGACGGGTGCCATGGACGACTGCAGCAAGGCGTTGGAGAGTTCGAGGGCGTGTACGCTGCGTTCTAGTAAAGAATCGAGAAAGACGTCCTGCTGTGAAGGTTGGACCACTAATGGACTTGATGGGCGTCTCCGGTGGCTGACATTGCGCCGATGGGCAAGGCGCGGGGAGACGGGTGTCGGCGGGATGTACGGCAGCGGCAGCGGCTCTGAATCGGTGTCCTCGTCGGCGTCTGCAGCGTCCTCGGCCTCATATTCTGGGGGTGGGACGACATCCCGCCAACCAATGTACTCGGGCAGTGTATCCGAGGATAACCGCAATGCTGAGATTCTCTTGCGATGAGAGCGCCGTGGACTGCTGGCCATGAAAAAAAAAAAAGAGGACACTCTCGAGTGCCTCCCTCTTTTTCGAACAGAGATGCTATCGCAAAGAAAGAAAGGTCCACATGCAACTCGCGGATCTGCGGGCCAATCGCGTAAACTTCCTATTTGGGCACACTGCGTCATGACTCATTCTTCTGCCGGTTGCTGACGATCCATGTCGCTGCTCCATCGATAGCAACCCTGTCGACTGTCTACCAGTCCCTTGTCTTACTTGATCCCGCTCCACCGTCTCGATAGCAATGCGGACGTCCCTCAATCCCCGCTGCCGCACCATCGGCCATCGAATTCCCTTTCTTCTCCCGCTTACCGCTAAGAACCGCTTCAAGTTCGATGGTTCGATAACAAGAAAAATCTTCGTGAAACGAGGGTCCCAGCACCATCGACGTCCCAGAGACCACACTAGTAGACGCAAATCTTGCGGTACCGCATGTAGCTCGGACTCTCTAGCTCAGGCTCAAGCTCCTAATCAGGCTACTGCACTTCTCGGAAGCTAAGCCTATCTACGCGAATCACCAGCTCATTCCGAGTGGACCATGCAAAAACGCCGCCTCAAAACAGTGGGGATGCATCCCTCGTATACGGCGATTCGATGACGAACGTGCGCCGTGCTGTTGGGTCTCCCATCCATCTTCCATCTTTTCCCTCAAGTAATTGGACCGAGCGTCCCATGGCCAGCATCAAAATTCGCATTACTAGCGGTCAATCCCAACTTTGATCAAATACCCACCCCTGCTTTCAAGTTTTACCAGTACAAGCACCTTTCCAACTGGATCTCGAGGTACTGGTTAAACCAAATGGAATAATTTATGATCGCCGCTGTCTGTGTCGAGTTTGGCTCAGTCTTAATCCACCGTATCGATGTAGCTCGTCCGGGCTAAGCTCAAGCTCTACTCGAGCCATGGTAGCACTTGGAGGCGTAAGCTAAGCCGATCTGCTCCGACTCACCGCAATAGAAAGTATTTAAAAAAGCCACCGCAGACCTACATAGGGAAGCTTTCAACTTGACAAACGTGCGCCGCGCTGTTGGGTCTCCCCCCTCGAGTTACCGGACCTGAATATCGCGACGTGTCCGATGGCCAGCATCAAAAATTCGCGCATGTATGGTCACGTTACTTCGTATGGTCGAGTCGTCAACAGCATTTACTTCAGGCCTTCGGTCAATCATTTTAACTTGACCATGACGCTGACCCATATACGGGCCCTCCTGCGATCCCGCTTCTGTGATCACTCGTCGGTGTAACTAGACCGTGTGCGCCCTCGCGTTGAATTTTGCTCAGGCCCCGTGAAGCTCCACCAAAGGCTGGTCCAAAAAAGTGGCTTTTTGGGGGCGAAATTTTGGAATTTGCTGGTTCGAAAGTGGCTTTTTTTGAGACCGAAAGGTCGATGAGCGTTGTCTGGTAAGTGGATTTTTGAGGGGCCGGGAGCGAAAAAAAAAACCAAATAACCACCTATTATCTGAGACCCATTAGTGGGCCACACTAGTTAGTGGGCCACTTGCATAATATAAGCCGGTGGGATGCACAGACCTAGGATTTGATACTTCTAGGATGGAATACAATGCATGAGGATGGCGTGCGTCAAATTTGGAGGAAAGTTGTGGCGGCGATCAACAGCTGTGCTGGGTTTTTGATCGGGATGACGGCGTGTGAACATCATCCTTGTCTCCAAACACCTTCATCCGCTTGTTCCTCCACCAATTCCTGGCCGATTCACAAGATCAGGGGCTCGTTCTCGTCCCTGGATCCAGGAAGATAATATGAGATCATCCTGAGAACAAAAAGAATTCCTTCTCGCCTTCCTGAGCCCCAAGAAGACCTGGATTTGAGTTTGAGTGGCAGATTCTCGACCTCTCTATGGTGAGCCAACCGTTTATGCTTCGGACCTGAGAATTTGGGGCTGCACCTTAGACACCAAAAACTCTTCCAAAACGAAATGATGGGTTTTTACCCGCCATATTTGGCGGTCACCGAGGGATACATCCCAAAACACCCAAATTTCGTTGGCATGTACGTATGAACTTTTTTGGAGTGGTTATTGTAGGCTAGAGGTCAGCTGTTGTTGAAATATATATGCGAATGCATCTTATCTATTGGTCCGTATTCAATTTTGGCGCACCAATGCACTCTCTGCTTCGTAGAGCGTGCCATTCTGTGCACACAGCGATTTCGCCCCTTTTCCTCGGCTCAAAGGGAAATATTTAAGGGGCCCATATACCTCGGAAGTGCTCTGTTATTGTACATAATATTGAAATTGGATGTCTTTAATGATTTGGGATATATTGGGGCGGCCAATATCAGTCCGAACGAACGATGTGACGAGGTGGCCCACTAAGCTGTTTTTGCCGTTTTAGGAAACCACCGGAATAGAAAATTCCGTAGGTCGAGAGACCATCGTGTAAATTCGCGGAAACTATCTCAACTCACTCACAGGATGAATACCTTGGTGCTAGACCCCATATAACCGTATTTAACGCATTTTACGTTTGGGCTCGAGGTCAGAAAGGCCATGGTGGCCCACTAAGCAGTCGCAGATAATAATTGCAGGTTCGAACCGGCGACGGAGGTGACACTGAAGATCAAGAAAGTTTCAAGAACTAGCTACTATCGATTGCCCACCTTTGCAAAAGTGTGTACCTTTGCAAAAAATCGATCTAATTCCCTCAATTCGTGCCGGATTGGCTTCAAATAAATGTGGGAGACCCACGGAGGGTACATTGCATGTCCTTTCACGCTACTAGGCGATACATTCCGAAACGAGTTTACAATAAAATCGAGGGTCGATTTTTGATCACATTGATCGCCCGCCAAATTCCTCATGTAATTTTTTTGCAAAGGTACACACTGCCTCGGGACCTTCAGTGCGGCCTCATTTCTGCGTCAAAAATTCAAGGGTCTCAAGACTTGACATATTGATATGTCAAGCATCCCGTGTGTCGATGCCGAGGCCAATCCGTCCAGAGGCACAAAAGTACCAGGCCCAACAAAATGCCATCAAACCAGTTTTGCACAGGTGGGCGATCGATAGTAGTTTGCGCCGTTAATCGAACTCCCAAGTCAGATTGATCTCGGCATGGCCGGCAGCGCGCTGACAGTATTATTCCCATGCCTTCTGAAGTTAGTTTCCTTCAATGTATTGGCAGAGGTACACCAGAAATTAGATATTCTATGAAAAATATTTCCCCCACAGACCTACAGAATTTGGAATACACTTGATAACATCGACATTTTTTGAGATTTTCTTCTTTGCAATTGGCTCCAAACATAGAGCACTAGGGATCGGTTATGCCGGGCTCTAGAGTGCTAGGAGCTAGCATCGGTTGCGTGGTGTTTCTAACATTCTGAATGACCTTGAATTGCCTGTCCTTCAATGGTTGCAGCCCTGAAGATTAATCTTCGGCCTGAATAGCACGCTAATCACACCGATGATTACCAAATCTAGTGTGGCCAGACGTTCAACTTTAAATGCCAACTTTGGAGTTGCAGAAAACCGGGCCGAAAGTCAATCTGTTATTAGTGGATTAGGTACATCTGAAATTGTAATCTAAACTACAAGAATAGAATTGGATTTTGGACAAGCTGAAATGTGGCTGAAATCTCAGGAGTCAGATTGCAAAACAAATGCACCGAAATTGTAAACTGAAACTTACCGTTTCGGTACAAAAAAAGGTGCGTCCGAAACCTAGCATTTCAGGTGTGCTGAAATGGGTACTGAAATTCCAGCTTTCATAACACATTCCATTCCAACTGAAATCTTAGATTTCGGTTACATTTCAGCTGGAGCTGATATGCAAATCGAAACTATTACTTTTGGTCAAGCTGAAATTCGGTCGGCAGATGATCTGCGGACGATCTGCCACTCATCTGCAGATGATCTGCGACTCATCGGCAGACGACCTGCCACTCATCTGCTGAGGGTCTGCAGCTCAGGTGCAGATGGTTGCAATCTTCCAGATTCTACGGGACACCCGCAGTAAGTACTGGTAAGTATCATTTATTATAGATAAGTCTACTCGTCATCATCAAAAGTGACCATTACTTGGCGCGCTGCGTCATAACCCATGATTCAATTCCAACCACCTCTCGCCACCAAATACCTCGAGATATTAGCTGAAGACTACACAACTTGTTTTGGGAGAATTAACCCGGTATTGCTCCCCAGAGACCAGGAAATATCAGCACCCATGTTTAAATTATGACATTTTATCCAACAGTTGAAAGAAACTTCACATAAAAAATAATTGGAGCCTGAATTCAAATTGGGGCATCTTGGAATAGATAAACAGACGTCTTTGGTGGATTTTGTAACAGTCAGGTTCCTGTTTATCTAACAGATTCTTGCCGCAAATTGTGTCGCAGCATTGTCTGCAGGATTGAAAGATCAACTGTTGAATGAGCGATTTCGATGGTAAATTGCCATGTAGAGCACCACGGATGGATGAAATAATGACTGAGCAGTGCTCCAGTCAACTTTCAAGCAAGGTTTTTTTTTTTTTTTTTTTTTTTTTGAATCAATATTATTTGCCCCTCGCCGCTCACAGCATGGTGGGCATTCTTCTACACGCCTAAGTATCTACTGTCTAAATTCGTAATATCTAATTGTAGTGAGTCCGCGAAAACATGTCCGATCCGTCCACTCTAGACGAGAACAGACGGAAGCGCATATGCGCGATAAGTGAGGGCGTGGCTCGGTCTGTTGGGTAAGGTAAGTGAGCCAGGCTTAGAGTAGTTGGGGTGTAGGCCTCCTGTGAGGGTAGGCTCTGGTAAGTAGAGTAGAGTAGGATAAGTATAAAAGCATAAGTCAAAAGTAAACGTAAAGCGAGAGGGTAAAGACTTGATGGGCGTATTGGGGCATCGAGTATGCAGGCAGGGCGGGGCGAGGCTGAAACGGCGGCGGTATTGTTGGACTACGGGCTAGGTTGGTCTGCTGGGATGAAGTTGAAGGGGTCGGCGGTGCGGGGGAAGTGGCTGGAGATCGTAAAGCCATTCAAAAACGCGATCATTTCGTTCCGCGCCGGTTTTTCGAGGTCTGGTGGCTCAGGGAGATTTCCGTGGACAGAATGAAACCTCCCCGTGTGGGCCAAAAAGCGGAAAAGGTGGGGAAGGAGTTTGGGAGCTCCCAATAACTTCCGTAGTACCTGCAAATCTGGTCCAGCGGCAAAATATAGCGTGCGACGGGCTTGCTCATGTGCGGGGCAGTGTACAAGAAAATGTTCGACTGTCTCGTCAGACTGACGGCAGGAAGGGCAGATGGGGGAGTCGGCTTTGGAGATTTTATGAAGGTGCTTTGCCAGGGGGATGTGACCAGTGCGGAGTTGAAGGAGGAGGACTGCGAGACTGCGTGGGAGAACGTCGGCAGTAACAAGGTATGAGCCTTTGAGTAGTCCCACGTCATACTGCATGGTGCGCTGATATCGCGTGGATTTCATCCATTGTTTTTCGACATTGCGCTTGAGTTCGGCGTTAAAATCCTGCCGCACAGCAGACTTGCTCCAAGGCAGTTCCCCCGCAACCGACGCGGAATGTCATCGGCATGCGAGGATGCACGTTCCTGGGCAGCTATCTTTGCCTCTTCATCTGCCCTCTCGTTCCCCACAATCCCGATATGTCCTGGAGCCCAGCAGATGGTAAGCTGCATCTAGGGGTGTCGTTCTGCCGACCCTTGTGCTTGTGAGTGCCAGACGTCCCAGATCCAATGCGATGGAGTGGAGGTTATCGTACGCATGGCCCGAATTGCTGGTTGACTGTCGACGATGACCGTGACTGGTCCTCTGAGGTCATGTTGGCGTTTGAGCAAAGTCAAGGCCAGAATGCCGCCTTCGCCTTCGCCTTCGAATACCGTGTGATGGTCCGCTTTGCCCAAGTATAGCCATAATGAATCGACTTCGACGCCCTGCCGATACAATACTGCAGATGCTCCGATGTGCCTGTCTATGCCAGAACCGTCAGTATATACTTTGTAAATAGCACTGTCCTTTTTCTCTAGTTTTTCTGCTGCTTTCTTCGAGCTCGGTATTACTACCGCCGTACTCAATTTCCATGTCACTGACTTTCTCACCGCCTTAATCTTCTCCATCTTCTCCGGTTCTAATACGAAGTCCGCCATCAGGTCCCGAAGTGGTGATGGGTGTGGTCCTGGTCTCCGTGATGATTCTTCCTGCACCGCGTGATGTAGGGGATGAGTCTCCAGCAACGTCACCAGGCATAGCGCCGCTCTGAAGCGAGTTTTCTCGATAAGGTGTTCGACTGGTAGGAGGTGGGCGTATACCTCTAGGACCTCTGTAGGGGTAGATCGAAAAGCCCCTGTTATCGCTAAAGCTGCGCGTCTTTGTATGGTGCGAATCTTTTTGACGACAGCTCTCTCGCGGGGTTTCTGTTGCAGGAAGTTCCTGTTGCTTGCCGGTGGCAACAGGAAAATGTCAGCAGCATAGAGCATGCACAGAACACACACTGCAAGGTAAAGTTTCCGCATGTTCCGTGCTCCGATACCCTGCGAGGCGCGTGCTATGCGTGCTGTTTGTATCAGCCAAGCTTGACCTTTGGCTAATGCTGCTGCCTCTTGTTGGTGCCAACACAATTCGCGGTCAAGGTGGACTCCCAACAGCTTCACGGAGTCGGTTGATTTGATGGTTTGGCCACCGAGTTTTAGGTCAAAACGAGGCTCCGGCATTTTCTTGCGTAGCATGAACAGGTGGGCGACGCGTCGTCTGGAGAAGTCACCACATTGATATTTGGAGAGGCTGAAGGTGGCGTTGTGGCTATTTCCCCAGTCGTCCACGCCATCCTTTCGCTGCATGACACTGCAAATCTTCTTGTGGGTCTCCTTGAAATCGTGAGCCACTGTGACCAGTGTGTTGTCATCAACAAAGATGACACCCTCTTCCCCTTTCTTCTCGCCTTTCGGGATTTCTGCAAGGAAAGCGTTGTATAGAGCATAGGCAAAACCAGAATGTGGATCGCCCTGATCCAGCCCGCTGACGATGTCAAACAGTTCCGAGATGAAATCGTCAACCACCATGTGGCCCGCTCGCCCCGCAAAGCACCGTTTCAGCCAGTCCGTGTGTTGCACTGGAACACCGCGCATCCGCATGTCATGAATCAAGCGGTCTAAATCGACACTTGGAAAAGCGCCTTTCACGTCCATGCACAAGACGGTGGCCACCTTGCCATTCCTCCAGGCGTCCTTGACTACTTTGACTACCTTATGCAGGGCGTCTGTCGTGGATCGCCCCGGGCGTGCCCCATATTGGTTCTTCGGCAGTATGCCCGCCAGTTCTGCCTCCGCCACACACTGCATAGTTTTGCAGGCATACCAGAGGCGAGGAAAACCCTTCGTTAACGCGATGGGGCGGTATGCGCCAGGGTCTGCATAGTTAGTTTTCCCCAGCTTGCGTAGGACGAGAATATGAAGCTCAGACCACCCTTCTGGGTAGTGTCCGAGTTCGTCCAACACCCGATAGATAGGTCCTATGAAGGGTGTAATGAGGTTAGCACATTCCTTGAAAACACAATTAGGGGAGATCCAGGAAACGTAGCCTTATATGGCTTCATGTTGTCGATAGCACGGTGAATCAGATCATCCGTTACCAGCTGCCACTCCCACGCTGGGGGGGATAAACCGTATCTGAGGGGACATCGGTTTTCCATGTTATAGGCGGAAAAAACTCCTTGCACAGCCATTCACACTTGTCCTCGTTCGATACCGCCCTGTCCGTTACAACCTTCGATATGGGGTGTCATCGTTCAAGCGAAGGTATCCGAGTTGCCCCGCCATCCGTTGGAGTCGCAGACAGGAACTTGTGGGCGTCCCAAACTTGGGAGCCCATGAGTTTCTCTTGCCATTCCACCCAGTGTTGTTCTTTACCCTTGTCGACTGCCGCACCATATCTAGCCATCGCTTCGGCGGCTTGGGCATGAATTGGGTGATCTGGGGTGTGCTGCTGCTTGTAAGCTATATGCTCCAGCTTTGCGCTTTCACGCTTCAGCTCTCGCATTTGCTTCGAGTACCAGCGCTTCACGTGCGTCGATGGCTTAGAGAGCTCCACCACCTCCTGGGTTGTTTCCCTGATCGCGTCGTCTAGCTCCTGGAAGGCGTGCATGATGTCCTCCACAGTTTCGTAGTTCTCTTGCCTCTCTATCCGGAGTAGCTTACCCATGAGGCATTTGCGATATTCTGACCAATTTGCCTTGCAGAACATGGGTACCGGTTTGTGTTCGAGGACCTCGTGCTCTATATCTAAGACCTGGATAATAGGATAATGGTCAGTATTCCGCGGCATTTTGCTCAGATCCGTGTTGCAGCTGATGTATGCCGTCAGTAATGAGGGTGAACAGAAGACATTATCCGGTCTGGTGAAATTTTTTGTGCTAAACGCGCGTAGGGTGGGAATGTCCCGCGGTAGTGCCATTCGCATAGAATACCTTGCAAGCAAATCCAGGAGCGGCTGTGCCAGGTTTAGATTATGAGTTGTAAAAAGGTGGTGATTACGGAGTTCGTCCCAAAGAGGATGATGGCGATTGAAGTCGCCAGCCCAGATATATCGCAATGGTTGTATAGGAGCTGTTGCGGCCTCTGGGCTCCTCAGATAGGCACGTACGGCGTCCAACACTTGATTGTGGTTACAGTCGTTGTACACATTGATTATTTGGATGGTTCCGAAGGCCGTCCTGAAGATCTCGACGGTGGTTACATCGGGTGATTGGATGGTTACCACGTTCCAGGTATTGGATGGGATTCGTGCGTTGACCATGATCATTGAGTGAGTCACTCGCTGATCCCGAGTATGCGTTGGTGGATAAATTGAGACAAAGGTGCGGGTAGTGGAGATAATCCCTGGAAGTCGCAACACGGTTCCTGGACCAGCGCAAAGTCGAAATAGTGTGGGCTGAGGGAGTTAATTAAGTCAGTTTGCTTTTTTTTTTTTTTTTTTTTTTTTTTTGGTGGTACGAAATCAGACGGGACAACTAACAATTGGTTAGCTTCCAGAATGCGTAAGGAACAGAGGTTGTAAACCTCCGAGAGTGGAGTCAAGAAAAAATATAACATGGAAAAAACCACTGCCCGGGGGAATGCACTAAGCACGAAGCGGCATGCAACAGTGTGGGGCTCCGAACCTATCGATTCCTGCCCCTCCTGCCCGAGGGCTGGGGGGGAGGATGCGATGAGGGGGGCTCGGTACCCACTAAAACCCTGGGCTCTCTGATCCAATTTTCTGGCAGCTTATCCTCGTCCGCAAGTGTCGAGCTCCATGTTTGGAGTACGAGGGAAGTCTTAATAGAGTTCTGCTTGCCGTATTTCGTATAGTTGGTAAGGACACAGTCAAATTTAAGGCGGAGATTAATAGCATGTAGCCATTTATTGTGAATCTTGTTATCAGGCATCGGTTCTCCTCCTTGCCCAATCACGGAGTCGTTGCGAATTTTCCAGATCACGTAGACAGATTCAGAGATCAATATTCAATATAGGCGTGAGGCCCCTGGGAGAGTGCGGCCCTTTTCATCTAAGATAGTTGCGAGTCCGCAGCCGAGGACACTGCCCAGGGATAGGTCTGGCCATGTGGGGTTTTTGCGTAGCCACAGATCCTTTGCTAGTTTCCACACCAATTCCTGGCCTGGGCGTTTGCATTTCAGAAGGATGTGTTCAAGATCCTCCGGTTCATCGCAGAACTGGCAGATTGCGCGCTCCTCACATTCTGGGATATGTTTCCAGAAGGCCCCAATGCGGTGGGCGGAGTGGAGTGATTTCCAGAGGAAAATTTTCACCTGACGTGTGAAATCCTTGTGTCTAATGCTCTTCCATACCTGGGCAGGGGTGGGCGAGTGGTTGAAATTATTTTTGATTGCCGTGATCACTTGTGTGATATTGTTGACCGAGGACTTCCTCAACACAGGAGCTTTTCGCTCCCTGATCCCAGCATATGCTATCGCCTGTGTCAACTTTTTCAGCTTTGCGCCTCGCATTGTGAAAGTAGGGTCTGATTCAAAACAAATTTGTCTAGTCATGGCATCCTGGCAGCCGTCCTTCGCAAGCTGGGTAGCCTGTGCTCGTCCTGCCAGTTCCTGCCTATTTGTCCCGGGGTCTCCATCCTCAAACAGAGTTGTTCCCGTTCTAGCTTTGAGCTCTGAGGCTAGAGCCTGCAGTGGCTTTTTATTGGCCATTTTTATCCATCCTCTGTCCTCCGTGGCCAGGAGACGTGACATTTCGACTCGGATTGTGCTCCTTGAGCTATGAAGGATGAGGGCTTGTTCCCTCGATGTTTTTTGGACTGCCAGGAGGGTAGTTATTATTTCTGCAGTCTGTACATTCTGAGGCTCGTCCTCTTGTATCCTGAAGATATATTTCGAGGGTCATCGACGCCATACCAGAGTCCACCCCCGGATACTGTGAGACCATTGTTGTTTCGTCCAACCGCACTTCCCACGAAAATAGAGAGGTTCTCCACAGGTTGTGAGCTCACGCTGGGGACGTGCTGTCAGCTGGGTAGGGTTCTCCGATGGGGGTTCATGGGTAAAAACTCGGAAACCGTCTCTGAGGGAGGTGGCCTGGGGTGGGGCCTTAAAAGCATTTGGCGGCAATCCAGCCTCTGGGATATCCGGAAGATTTTGCGGTGGTCGCCTGGGGTCCCACTTTGGCAGAAGGCGAGAAAGTTTACGCTCAACTGCCGAGACACACGCTGCAGGGTTGTCGCACCCTTGGGACCTCCTGTCATGGTTGCAGGCAATACATTTGCAAGCCGTGGAGGTACGGTGTGCTGGATCATTTACTCTGTTCAGTAACCTGAGTCCATCCTCAACGAGGACCACACCATGATTATTTCGGAGGCATTTACAGGCCTCCGAGTTATTTATTTGCACTTGTTCCGGGTCTTGTCCTGAGTGATGCCAAAGCAGCATTTTACCCAGAATTTCGCGGGAGGGCGATATTAGATCAAACTCCACCCCGTATTTCTTTGCACATTTAAGCATGGATCTGTGCCTTTTTGGCCATTTTCTTCATTTGGGCTCCAGTCTTGGTAGAAAGAGTTGACAAGAGACTCTTCGTCAGCCCTGGAGTCAATAGTTACAATCTTCTGAAGGCGTCGATCGAGCAAGGAGGCCCAGGTTGCCCGATCGTCTGAATCAAGTTCAAGATAGGTCTTCAGCTTCATTAGTTGGAGAGCATCATTTCGGCATTCAAGCCAAGGAGGTTCTTCCCTCCGACCTCTCTCGGGGCCATTAACATATGAGGCTTACAGGTGAGGATTTTCCATCCCACAGATATTCTCGTAATGATTTTATCAAATGGTCCCGAATGTGTGGCGGCATTTCATTGACCTGTGTGAGATACTGGGTCATAGATCCAATAGTGATTTGGATTACTTGGCAGCGAGCTTCTAGTGTTAGATGAAGTGCCTCCCAACGAGTGAGTGCAGCATCTATTTTTTCAACGACTGGTGTCCACATCGCGAAGTTGTCAATCTTATTTCCTACATGGCCGCCAAGGATGCGGACTGATTCCCCATCCTTAGCAATGTGTATGTTCGATGGTATTTGCGCGTCTTGTTCGTTCATACGCCGGGACTGGATCATAGATGCGCGATAGGCTGGCGAGCCGACAGGGATGACTTCCGTTTTACCCACATTGAATTTTGCGCTCGAGGCTTCGCACCACTTCTTCAGGAGCTTTTCCAGTTCCTCAAAGCTGTCGCTTTCGTCGAGGTATACTGTAGTATCATCGGCATACATCTTTACCAGTACCTTTTCAAGGACATGGGGGACTGAATATCCTTTCAGATTAGACCGCCGTAGCATATGGGCTAATGGCTCTATTGCCAGATTAAACAACAGGCAGGAGAGGGGGTCCCCTTGTCGCACCCCTCGAGTAATTTTGAAGGAGGAACTGATTTCCCCATTGACAACCACATGGGTTTCCGCGTCCGAGTATAGTGATTTCACTGTGTTTATAAAGTGTTCGGGATACCAAACTTTTTCATGGTTTCCCATAGATATTGATGGGAGGTCTTATCATAGGCTTTTTCCTGGTCGAGGGCAATGATGGCGCCATTTAGGAGCTCCTCTTCGGAGTACTCCACAACTTCCATTGCAAGATAAATTTGGTCCAGAATTCTTCGACCTTTCATGAAACCCGCCTGATCTCGGTGTATCAAGGCTGGGGCAATTCTCGATAGCTTATTTGCGAGAGCTTTGGTGAACAGTTTGTAGTCGGTGTTCAAGACCATAATTGGCCGGTAGTTTGCTATGTCGGTGGGGTCCTTCTTCTTCCAGATTGGACACATCCATCCAGTGGAGAATTGAGTGTTCTCGACTACTCCGTGCTTTTCAATGCTGTTGTATACCAGGGTCAGGACCTTGACGACGTTAAAGGTAGGGCCAGCTGGATTATCAGCCGAGTTTTTGGTGCGTTGCGCTTCTAAGTGAAGTTCATGCAGTTTTTTCCACAGCTCGGTGGGGATTCCATTCACGCCCGCAGCTGAGCCGGATGCAGATTGTTTTAGCGCCAGGATCACGTCGTCCTCAGTAAGCAACTTAGTCAGTTGTTGCATCTCTGGGTCATTTTCATGTGAGCTTATGCCTTGTAGAGCATCCGCAATTGCGGTGTTTTTAGCAGCTGGGTCTACTTCGGTTTCGTCAATTTGCAGATCATTATGGTAGTCACGCGCTATTTCAGCCATCTCATCAGACCTCTTACTGCCCATGCAGGGACAGTGTCCGTTCTTTGCAGAGATTCAAAAGTGTCTCGGGGCTTAGATTCTTTACTCATATGGACAGAGAATTTTGTTATTCTGTCAATTCAGTATGGCAGCGAATTCTGGTGTCCATGCGCCTTTGCTCACTTTGACGCAGTACAATATCATCGATTGTATGTTGGAGGGCTGCAACCTTCTCAGCAGGCGAGGCTTTTCCCAGTCTGGATAAGGCGTGGATCGGGATTTTTGTCTGGATCTTCCATGTTCGACTGGAGGTCTGTTGTTGGCGTTCACCCGGATCTGCTGTATTCGGGTCAGGCGGTTCATCCAGAGTGATACTCGGGGGAGGTGGTTCGTCATCTGACGGTGTGGGATGCTGAGAACTGCTTCCGCTTCCGCTGTAACTTTCTTTTCTTTTGTTCCAGGGCGCCAACAGCGACCTTTGCCCGTTCACGAGCAAAATCTCGAAATCATCTTTGAAAGATTTGAAACCGACTGGACAGTCACTGGATCATTTGGGGCTGCATTGATTCTTTCTTCAAGCTCAGCACCGAGATTAATGGTGTGGTCCATAAACTCTTTATCCCGAAGGAGGAAAAGGGGATTGTGTACCTTCCCTTACCGATATATGGTGAGCCCGGGGCCCTGATCTGGACTGAGACCAACCTGTGATCTGTGAGGCCCCTGCAGCATCGCTGATAGCCCAGCCTCTGGCGTATTTTAGTTCCGCTGGCGACACATAAATTCTGTCAAGTCGGGAAGGGTGCCATGTGGGCTTGCATAGGTATATTCTAGACTGTCGGGATTTACTGTCCTCCACCCGTCGATTAGGCCAACCAGGCGTTTAAATCTGATCATTGCAGCAACTGCTGCCTCTGCATCGCGTCGATGTGGTAGGTGGTCTATAGGCTCCTCAACAATATTTGTATCGCCTGCCATCGAGTCAGGGATGGTAGATCGAGAGTCATCCACAAATCATAGAGATCATCCCAGAACTTTTTATTCTCTACCATAGACTCTGCAGGGGCATATATCCAGTACAGTGTGAGTACGCTGGCCATGCCATGGTATTACGACAGGATTGCTCTCCCGGGGATAAGGTAGTGAGTTTTTACACCACATGTATTCGTAAGCTCTCGGTTAAGAACTATGGCATGCCTCTGGTGCTAGGGTTTTCGGGTTTGAAGAATGGTATATGTCCATCCTTCTACCCAAGTGACTGTCCTCCTGAATTTCCTCAGCTTGCTGCGCTGAAAGGTGGGTTTCTCCTACAACCAGGATACCGATTTTTTCATCGAACATTAAACGGTTCATAGAGTGCCATTTGTGGTCTGGGTGAGATATAGAGTCCTGTTTGCGTCCATTAATATTAATTGCACAGAGATTTATATGTGCCCTAGTTTTGCGGCTAATCTTTGGGTTATTTCTTTGCTGTCGCTCTCTTTTCTTAGCAAAAAAAGCTGGTGCATGCTCCTCATCCTTGGGGATTCCAGGGTTCCTGGTGGCTCTACGGCCGTGTCCAGTGCGGACATTATGCCCTTGGCTGGGGCTCTCCTGGGAGTAATGTTGTGCCTGCGGAGCACTGGGTGTCGATGCGCCCGTTGTGTGCAGAGCAGGGTCTGGGTTAGAAACCCTTCCCTGGCTACTGCGCACATGCATATTTTGGTTCGGCCGACCGTCACTCGCAGGGATGCTCCCCCGGTTTGCAAGACGCGAGGATCGACGTGTTGGCTCAGCGTGTGTGCTCACGCTCCCGCCCTCTAAGTCTCCTCCTCTGTCATCGGGGCAATGGCTGGCGGTGTTTGCTACATTCCCTCCAGAGACGGAAACGGCATCTCCTCCATTCACTTCCTCAACCTCCAAAAGATGAAAAGAAAAAGGCGTTGAAACTACGTATTCTGGGCGCCAACAAACGCCACAGGTACGGGGCAGACCTGACCGGCCTCCAAGGCGAGCGATGCTGAAAGTACTGAACCAAAACTCTGAATAGGCAAATCCTTCGGCCTTTCCCAGCAGCTTAAGCCTCTCAGCGCGGCTAGCTCAGGCCTAAATAGGCCTCCGCTTTGAAAGAAACCAGCAGGCTTTCCCGTTCGAGCGGTAAATGTGGGCCTGTGGTTGCTGTGAAAAAAAACCGCAGCAAGATGAACATTAATTTAATTTGGGCGCCCCACGTGTGAGTCCCATTCCTCACAGGAATGTGGGATCTGGCTGCGGGCACAGGCTTTATTGAAAATAATGTAGCTATCAGGTATTGTAACCAACATTAGGACATGAAAAAGCTTGCCAGAGAGATGGCAGGCAATAATTTCGAAGAAAATTAGAGGGGGTCGTACTCGAGTCATGAGCGACCTCCATTGTTAAATCTTCTGGCCCAGGGTTCTTTAACACCCCGTCTTGGCCAATGAAAATTTATAAGGATTTCCGGAGGGAGCCCCAAGTTTGCGATGCATTAGAATGGAACAGGAAATTAACAAGTCACACATCACGTGATCTGTGACCCAACGCGTTCCCCCCCAGGGGGTGAGTTTCAATAGTTAAACCAAGTACGACTACCGTAGCTGCTGGCGCTTTTTAGAGAGGGGTACCCATGGGAATAGCTTAACACAAATTGGGGGAGAGTATTCACGCACAATGCTTTTTAGCCATGTCCTCAAGCAGTGTGGTGTCCAAAAAAAGGAAAAACCGAACACTGCGCGTGTGGCCAAGCAGAAAATTTCAAAATATTTCTTACTAAGATTGCGCGAGGGAGGAAAGGCAACAAGAAGATGATATTAAAAGGTTTCAAAGTAGTATACAATTGAAAGCAGGACTCGGAGAGTAAAGAAAACAACGAGAGCGGGCATATAACTCTATGAGGGAAAATCTATGTGTTTCGTGTGAGGAGTACGACAGAATCGGGAGAGGCTAGTGCCCGCCGTCGCGGTCCTTGCCCTTGCCTTTCCCATTCCCCTTGCCCTTGCCCTTATCGTTGCGCTTGCCATTGGGCTTGGTATTGTCGCGCATGCGGTTGCTGGACTTCCCACGGGGGTTGAGCGCGTCGCGACTGGCCTCGAGTAGCGCTCCGATGGTGGCAGGTGTGGCGCCCAACCACCCGGGGTACTCCGGGAAGGGGCAGAGGTTGGTTGGGTGGTCGGTGCCAGGGCAGATGGTGCAACGGAGCGGGCGATAGAAGATACGGCCCTGGCCGTGGAAGGGGGTGTCGATGACGAGCTTGGCGAAGAGCGCCGGAGGCCTTCGAAGAGTGACTCGCTATCCGTAGGGGAAGACCTTGAGGTTCTTCAGCACACGTGCGACAGAGCGGGAGAAAAAACAGGGCAGCGTACCCAAAATACACGTTCCAAGCAGTGAAAGGGACACTGCGCAACGAAAGGAGCGGGATTGGGGCGACCCAGATGGACTCCCCAACACGAGCGAGCACCTCGTCGGCAGTCATGTTCGCCGGGAACGCATTGCGGTGGGCGCGGATAAAGCGGGTGATGGCTGGGTCCGCCATGGCAGCATCTCCGATGACAGCGAGGGCGAGGTCGTCATTATCAGTGGGAATGGTGAAGCCATAGAAAGTCCCCATGAAACCGGTGATGGGAGGGGTGTATGGGAAGAAAAATGCTGTGAGGGTGTCGGAGACGAGTGCCTGGATCTCGAGAAGTGCCGTTGCCTGTGGAGCTGATAGACCACCGACAAGCCATGCGATGGGGTCGGGTCCTGGTCCTTCGGCCTGGCCTGGGGGACCGATGAGGAGGTCGGAGGGATCCATGTTGAATCTACTGGCGATATGGTCACGAAGGAGGCTTGCCGTATGCATACGATCACCATTACCACTAGCAATGGTGGCAATGATCTTGGGGTGGGCGACACCGTCCCATTGCCGGCGCTGCTCTGTGGGATGGTTGCGGTAGAGGATTCCGGAGGTGAGGCCATAGACGCGACGAAAGCCGTGAGGAGGAGCCTGGGTGAAAGACCCCTTGGGAGGATTCCCGTCTGCGGTGTAGTAGTTGACGCGTGCACGGTGAGCATGGGCACGGGGAGCCTGAGCAGGTTCGGGTGCGGGTGCAGGTGCGGCGGCTGTGGGTGCATCACCAGTCGTGCTTTTAACGATCTGTTAAGGTTTTGGCCCCAGATGCGGAGCTGCTTCCCCCTGCTGTTCTGTTGTGGTGTATTAATCATTGCGTTTGTCCACCTGCGCGGGGGAATTCTGCATCTTCGGTGCTACCGTGTTCATGATCTTGCGCTCCTCGTCGTCCTCTTCTATCGCTGGCAAAACCATCGTTTCTCGTGCTGTATCCCCTCTCTCTTCATCCATATCCGCCGACCAGTCCCTAGCACCGAGTTGCGCCAACATACTTCCCGCAGCTCTATCCTTCTCGATCTGCGCCCTGATTCTGTCCCGCACCGGTCGAAATGGAGTGATCTCCTCTTCTTGGGCAAGCATTGCGGCACACTCAGGATTCATCCTCGTGTTGCTTACCTTTCTGGGCCCAGTTTGCCCTCCCTGGGTTTGCGGTTGATCTCGCGCGCTGTTTGGTGATTGCCAGTAGGAATGTAACGTGTCCTGTTGTGGACCCCATCTACCTGCGGCGCCACCTGTTAGCGGTTGAGTCTGCCTCGATGTCCCCGCGTCGCCTCTCGTCATCTGTCCCCTAATCCTTGACGCGGTCTGTGCCGAGGGTCCAGGTCCCTTGGAACTCTGCGTTGGCCCCCGTCTTGCCCAATTCGCAGTCGTCCCCGCATTCGCTGTGGCTCCAAACTCCTCGTGAGTTACCCAGCTGCTTGGATCATTCTCGACCAAAAAGTACGGGTGTTTGGCCTCTGGATTGCGTTCCAGGGTGAACTGAAGTTTCTCCTCGAAGATGGGACAAGACTGATCAGCCGCCCCATGCCCTTGGTAATCCCACTTCGCATTCCTGCAATTGGAACATGCTCTCTGATTATCGGCAACATTACATGTCTCTGTGCAGTGCATCCCTCTGCACCTCGCACACACGTCATGGACATACGTGCAGGAGGCCGCAACATGGCCTCGACCTATTTCCTGGCACTTCATGCACCGGACAGGTTCAGACAGCAGTTTTTGGCCGACAACCCTGCTACCTTCAACCCAGGCGCCGTCACGAATCATCCTGTTTGCGGCGGCCGCATCATTAAAGCCAAAGATGGTGTGTGCAATGCGCTGTCCTTCACGTCGACGCCATACTGGCTTGATCCAGCGCGCATTGATCAGCGTGCCGGTTGGGAGGTTGTTGTCGCTTTCTACAACATGTAACGCCCCGTCCTGCGCTGGATTGAAAGAGACTGGCACGTAGCGTACCACGACATTATATAGACGTTCTTTATAGACTGACGTACCTCCCATGGCCGCTAAAAACCGGTCCATGTTTGCCTTGAGCCAGTCGGCTGCCGCTGTTGTGTTCATGTGCAGCATCACCACACCATTTCGTTGTAATCCAGCGCCGACAAATTTCGCGTCTGGGGGTGGTACTTCTCCTTCTCCATCCTGTGTCATTAGTACGGTAGCCATCCTGGCTTTTTCCCTGAGGTCTTTCTCTGTTAGTCCAGCTGACCATCTCTCCATGCCAGGCGCCTTGTCTATAAGAATCTGGCGGGTCCGTGCTGCCGCATTTGCTAAGGCCACAGCACGTGCAGGAGGGTGAGGTGTGGGGGTGTGAGCTTGGGTCACAGCGGCAGCATAAGATCGTGCTCCCTCTGTGGCAGGTCCAGTCGTCGAGGAGGTGTCTTCAGTGCTGTGTGCAGGTTGTGTCATCGTCTGAACTCGACGCGTTATACTCTTTACCTCGTCGTTGAGCCTCGTTGTAATCTCTGCAATGTCGTTTGCCTGCTCCTCCACCGTGCGTGTGAGGAGAGCTGCAGCATCTTGAAGGGAATGGACGCGTCCCTCCCCCTCGTTATGATCGTGGTCGCGTTCTCGCACTATCTCTAACACTTCGCCAAGTTCCTCGCTGATCTTTTCGATTGTATGGTCAAGCCTTTTTATGTCCATCCCGATTGCCACAGCTCGCAAGGCATCTGCCGCCACCGCAGCATTCCTCGGTAGCGACGCCGCAATCCGTAATATAACCAAAGAAAGAATTGGAAAGGTGGGCCCCGTACCTGTTCCCTCTTCTAAAAATCCCTTCGCCTGCAATTCCCCTTTCACGGCTGTTATAGTCCATTCCTCCCACCTGTTCCTGCTGGTGCTGAGCGCTAGAAGTTCCTTCTTGGTTTTCCCCTGGTAAATCTTCGCTGCGTCCTGAGAGGATCGCGTTGTACAGCTCGTCATGTTACCCGTCGCTGTTAACGTTGTTTCTGTCATGTTCGATTTCCCGATGCTCCTCCTGGAGCTCGCAGACGTGTTATTACTCGTAGTAGACATTTATAATAGGTATAGAAGAAGCTTAGGACCACTCCGTGCCCAATGTCCAAGCCTCGAAGAGATTTTCGAGACATCAATCGCTAGCACGTGGTGGTTTGTTGCCAAGAGAGATCCCCAAGCAAGGTTGAGCTGTCAAGGTTCAATTTTGTCAGCTTAACTGGAGAGCAGCTTGCGCACGATCCATGCAGGCATGACTTGCTGCAGAAAATGCCTTGTACATGGATATCCATTCACTTTCCTCGAGTTCCAAGTCATGAGCCATGTTCAACATATATTAAGTAATAGCCCCGATAACAGAAAGCTCTATCTATGCCAACAGACTGAGCCATACACCTCAATTTTGGACACATGTAGCAAAAATCAAGTGGACCCAAAACAATTGATCCACAGAGGGTATACACACAATTTTTGATACCAAATTGGATATGGAGGGCGAGAATATATCCAGATAAACATTTCTAGGTGGTCAGACCCAGAATATTGCATGAGTTTCTGCTGTAGTAAGCAAATTAACGGTCACTTTTGATGATGACGAGTATCTAGTATGCAACTGCACCCGATAATATGTGAGATTTCTTTCGCCGAGGTGAAGATTACTCGTGGAAACCTCGCAAAAATTTGAGGTAGGGACCTTTGAGGATGACCTGTAGGTCTCCTGCAGTTACAATTACTTCATTAGGGAATGCAGGCTACTGCTGCTGAGCAAGGCCCTTCACCAGGAGCACCTGCATCCAGATGTTCACCGTAATCCCCTCATTATACAGCGGTATCACAATAAGTATCAGGACAATGGTAATAAAACCGCCTGCCTGGTGACTCCAAGAAATTGTGTCTAACTTAGCGAGAGCGGATCCGCAGCGATGGCGTTGTGATGTGGACTGCGGTTTCTTGACTGTCGGACGAATATTACGTCTGTGGATACAGTACTGCAGAAAAGGTGTCGTCCTCTAGGGGAAATTTGTGTAGCAAGTGTCGAGGAGTTTTATTCCGTCGAAGTACGATGGGTTAAGTTTATATTGGGTAGATGTTTAGATGGGTGGGCCAAATCTATTATTTACAGGCTTTCAGCACGGAGCACTGAGAAGCTTTGGTGTGCTGGGGGTACGGAGTTTGCTCCTTTTCAGCCTTCCAGGGTCTGTTAACGCGAGTGCGTATCCTGTACAGGCTCCTTTCGAGGAGGGACGGGAGGAGTCACAGATAGAATCGCATATCGTTCTCTGGGCGTTGCTCTATGCGGTGGGTGGATTTTCTGTGCTGCGGTTTATTTCTCCGTTGTGATCTTCTTCTCCGTTATTTGTGCGAGACCTCGGGGTCTGTTTTGAATCTCATAGCCTAAGCTCCGCTATTCCCTTCCTTTGGGACCCTTTTCTTTATGTCTCCGCTTGAACCTCGATGCAAGATATTCGCTGACGAGGTGACCGTGCCGGTTGGTAGTTGGCTATGAGGACTGGATTTCTCCGAGTTATCCCGAGTCAAGGACCAATTGCCTTCTGATACTACTCGGTCGGAACACTTACACGCTGACAGGAATTCTGTTGCCGGCTGTTTGAATACCACTCCACCTTCGGTACGTGGCGTTTTATCGTTTCAGGAACTCCTATATGACTGTAATCATGCTGATTACGACACATCCCGAAGTCCTTATATAGCCGCACGATTGATTAGTACTATCTAATCAATTATCTACCTTTGGTGTAGTGGTCTAGAACGCGGCTCGGACCTGCTTACATTAATTGATTAGATAATGCTGGCAAAGGTCACTCAAGTTCGAACCCCGCCCCCGGCACCATTTACACATAAAAATGGCAAAAGGCCGGTGGTCACCGGGACTACCGATCACGTGACCTCGAGAGCCAGCAGCAAGGATCGAAACCTTGGGGTTGATTTATAAGACCTGGAACCACTGAAGAAACCCACACAGTCTCTGTTACCATCGGGAACACAGGGAAGGGATACAGTTCTTCAGAGAGGGGAAGGGTGTAATCATGCTGATTACGACACATCCCGAAGTCCTTATATAGCCGCGCGATTGATTAGTACTATCTAATCAATTATCTACCTTTTGGTGTAGTGGTCTAGAACGCAGCTCGGACCTGCTTACAATGACCTGGTCCTTTTTCTGGTCAGAGTTCTCTACCAGAAGCGACTGATTGGCCACTCCTTGCGCTCTGGGTCTTGCGTTAACCTCTGTACTTTGTGGTACTTCGGTTTGTGTCCGTCTCGTGTCCAAAGATGGAGGAAGAGTTTCTTTCTCAGCTTGCGAAAGCCTTAGGATTTTAGGTGGGGAAATACAAGATGCCATTCTCGAATAATACGCTAGGCTTTTATACTCTTTGCTCAGCCACCGGCCTATCGTCCCGATGTGCGTGCTTCATTCTAAACACTGCCTTCAGTCCACAAGGTAGCTCCTACCCCCTTTCGGCCAGAAAGACTCTGTTCTCTTTCCTACCCTTGCTGGAGAAGGGCCCGTTGACAGAGGTACTCCTATATCACTGTAATCAGCCTGGTTCAGCTCCTCCTGTGTTGTAGAACCCATTTCTCCTTTGTCCTGTTACTTTTCCTCGAGTTGGATATCTCCTATCCAGCGCAGAGACCATTTTACAGTGCAGTTCTCGAGTTGGTCAAATTCTTTCACTGCGGAATTCGTCCCCTTGTTGCGTTGGTGTCATTCCCGATCTGTTTCACCCATTCCTCCTTGTCGGAATTCATCTCCTTGTCATATTGGTACCCTTCTTGACTTGGTTGGCCTATTCCTCCTGGACAGAGTTCATCTCCTTGTCATATTGATACCATTCTTGACTTGGTTGGCCTACTCCTCCTTGATGGAATTCATCTCCTCGTCATATTGATACCTTTCTTGACTTGGTTGGCCTACTCCTCCTTGGCGGAATTCCTCTCCTCGTCATATCAGTACCATTCTCAACTTGGTTGTCCTATTTCTCCTTGATGGCCGTTCTCCAAGCTCCGTATCCATACCTTACTCTTCTTATAACCTGTTTTTATCACGTTCGGCACCTGGCTCGGCTTTGCCGGCGAGGCAAAGCCGAGCGTGGCAAAGCGGAGGGGAGCGCGAGGCGGAGGGGAAGCGTGAGGTGCGAGCAGGAGCACAGAAAACGGCGAAAAATGCGACGAGCGGGCGTGCAGCAGAAATGTGGCGAGCAGGCGTGCGAACGGGTGGAAAGGTGGCGAGCAGGCAGCGGGAATCGGCGAGCAGGCGCGCAGGAAACGGCGAGCGCACAGCGAGCAGGCACACAGGCGACAAGAAAACGGGTGGGAAGACGGCAAGCGGGCGCACGGGCGAAAGGATACAAGCAAACGGGCGGAAAGGCGGCGAGCAGAGGTGGTGCAAATGGAAGTGCGAAGTGTGTAGTGCGGCGGAGAAATACGAAAAAGGGGAGCGGGAACGCAAGAACAGAGATTTCTGTGTGAACGGAGATGTGGCGGTCTCATATGGCGGTGCGAATTTGCCAGTGACACCTTTACCAACACTTATTTCACTGTGTATTATCAGGAGTTCCACGTTTCTTTATCCAAGTCCAGTTCCGCGTATCTTTATCCAAGTCCTTTGTGTCTGTTTTGAAGTTTCTCTCCGCTATCCGTCCGCAGTATTGTTTTTATGTCCTGCTTGTTTCGGTCTCCTCTTTATCTTGTTGCGCATTTGGGCGGTCGCCAGAGTTGACACATAGTGGAGGCTCACACTGTCTATGGAGAGTCGCTGTCCAACGTCTTTGACTCCTCCTGCTTTGCGCCGCTTCAGCTCCCACGATTGCCTGTCGGATTTGCCGTCGAGTTCGAGTTCGAGCCCTTGACCGTGTGCGGGGGCTTGGAGTTTAGCTTTGGTTTTGGATCCTTAGTCTTCTGCTTGGGCTCCTTCGTCGAGGATGACAATGCCTTCTTTGGAGTCGAAGAGGATGCGGCAGGTTGGGCGGGTATGCTCTTCCTCAGCGTCTCAACTAGCGTGGGCACTGTTCGCAAACATGGGGAGATTAGCATGTGTCACATTGGGCACAACAGAGGGAGGGGACATACATGGTGCAGCAAATGATCTCTGAGCCTCATCTGTGATCATATCCGTAATAATGGGTTTAGTCGTGTCTATCATCTCAGCGCGAGCGTTGGCGGGGGTGACAGGCCCTTCACAAGGACCGTCTTGAGCCGCCAACTCGATAGACTTGTATCCTGTGTCCAGCTCTTCACCGTAATCCCCATCGTAATCTGCATCATCATTGACTGGCTTGCTGTAATCCAGCACTTCTAGTGTAACGGTTAGATGAATAAAAATGCACACGTGAATAAACATGCCTTGGGGAGAATCACCCAGCTCTAACTCCAACCGCCTGTCCATGACAGTGTGATAATGGCTCCTGGGGGCCCCTGCCCAAATATCCTCTGTAGGGGCTATTTTTTGGATTGACGCGAGAGCCCGCCTTTGGAAGTCAATGTTGGGGCTCAATTCTATTGACTCGATTATAAGCCATGCAATAGCCGAGGGTATGTCTCCCACCGTGTATATGCGGCTGCTGCGTCCGTCGTCTTCTCCGGGATCATCTGCTGCTATAACAGGCACAATGCGTGGTGGCGGTAGTGCGTGAGAAGGCACCAATAAGTCCAGGAGTGGTCGTGCTGAGCAGCTGCAATCCTCATTGACACTGCAGCACATTTTGCAGCATAGTTCGACGCACCTACTCAAAATGTCATTAAACACTCAAAGTAATAAAATGTAGACCTTACTCAATTTTTTTTGGTCGTGCATCTCATAGACAGTGCGCCCACCGATGGTCTACAACAATCTTTGTTCTCATTGTGGCAGTCATGGCACTGTGGTTGGTGAGACTCCCGTTCCACGCACCTACTCAAAATGTCATTAAATGTTCAAAGTAGTAAAATGTAGACCTTACTCGATTTTGTTTTTCACGCATCTGCTACATGGCATGAAGGTCGATTGCAAGCTGTTTTAGCTGTTGAGCACCCATAGCAGTGCGGTTGCGGCTCAACTCACTCACGTTCCACGCACCTACTCAAAATGTCATTAAACACTCAAAGTAATAAAATGTAGACCTTACTCGATTTTGTTTTTGACACATCTCGTACACAGTGCGCCCACCAAAGGTTGAATGCAAGGGCTGTTCCTGCTGTGGCACTCTTTGCAGCACAGCTGTCGCTCCAACGACTCCCGTTCCACGCACCTACTCAGAAT
Source organism: Mycena leptocephala (assembly GCA_029378395.1). Lineage (NCBI taxonomy): Eukaryota > Fungi > Basidiomycota > Agaricomycetes > Agaricales > Mycenaceae > Mycena > Mycena leptocephala. The sequence continues at coordinate 80,493 of JARJLF010000727.1, read as the reverse complement.
GTCATTAAACACTCAAAGCAGTAAAATGTAGACCTTACTCAATTTTGTTTGTGATGCATCTCGTACACGGTGTGCCCACCGAAGGTCTGTTACAATTCCTATTCTCGGTATAGCACCCATGGCAGCAGGGCTGCAGTGGCTTCTTGGACTCCCGTTCCACGCACCTACTCAAAATGTCATTAAACACTCAAAGCAGTAAAATGTAGACCTTACTCAATTTTGTTTGTGATGCATCTCGTACACGGTGCACCCACCGAAGGTCTGTTACAATTCCTATTCTCGGTATAGCACCCATGGCAGCAGGGCTGCGTCAGCTTCTTGGTCTCCCGTTCCACGCACCTACTCAAAATGTCATTAAACACTCGAAGCAGTAAAATGTAGACCTTACTCGATTTTGTTTTTCACGCATCTGCTACACAGCGCGCCTGTTGAAGGTCGATCACAAGTTGTTTTAGCTGTCGAGCACTTGTGGCACCGTGGTTGCTTGGGTGCTTGTTCCACCCACCTACTCAAAATGTCATTAAACACTCAAAGTAGTAAAATATAGACCTTACTACACTCAAAGCAATAAAATGTAGACCTTACTCAATTTTGTTTGTGACACATCTCGTACATGGCACGCCCACTAAAGGTCTAGTGCAATTCCGTTTCTTAATGTAGCACCTGTGGCAGCATGCTTTGCCCATCAGACTCTGGCTTCAACATCCAATGTTCAACTGGAACTGTGCCGAAAGAGCGGCTTCAAGGGTCTGAGACAATTGTTCTGCGTCTTCAAAAAGATGAGGATACATGAGATGATAGAACATACTGTCGACCCCAGCTACACGACTTCAGATTCAGATTATCAGAGGTTATATGCAAAAGTCAGTCGGTGAATGGCGAGTCATCACGCGATCATCATGATCACCATCAGTGGTGCTTTTTGATATTTCATATCCTCTGCATATTTCTAAATCTTTGCTGCCGGGCCGATACCAATGGCATGGCCAGTTGATGGACCTGCGAAACAATGGGGCATGGGCGCACCATTGATCAACAATGGCAACACCTGTTTTATCAACGCCCTATGGCAAGTTCTCGGCCACATGCCGTCTTTTGTCTTGACCGTCGTCTCCCACGACTCCTGTCCGTCTTCCCCATTGTTACCGTGTACTCCAGCTAAAATAAGCACAGGTTGCGATAGGGAGGCAAAAGTGGAAGAAATCCTCTCCACTGCAGAAAGCCAGAACGGCCTCGAACAAAGATGGTCGCGGCTGAAATGCCTTCTCTGTGGCATGCACAGTTTCCTCACCCACCTGCACCAATCCTCTGGGCCCTTTCTGCCTATGGAACTTTTGTGCTCGCATCGAGGTTCATAAACCATGAGAACATTCCACTTTTGCTTATGGATGCCAGTGATTGCCCCGGCTCTACTGCTCGGGTATCAGCACAATGTTCACGAGTATTGGGTCATGCTGCATGCAGCCTTGGGGCGGGCTTGCAATGCTGCCAAACAAGAGTGGGTGTGGGTGGATGCTACATATTACTGTTGAAAAGCCTTCTGACCATTGCGTAGACAAAATGGCTTGAGAACAAGGATGGCACCACATATCGACAGTGTTTTTGGGGGATTATTTCAAACCCAGATGTCCTGTAGCTCATGTTGACATGTTGGTTCGCAAGTCCACGACTTGTTCGAGCTCAGCTTGTATGTAGGCCCCACGCAGCATATGCGGACAGGTGGTCGGAACAACATGATCGGTACCTTGAACGAGGCTTTGCGGGAGTATTTTGCACCCAGACCCACTCAAGATTCGAAATGCCCTGGGTATGGTTGCTTTGATCTAAGCGTGGCTGGGCTGATGTGTTGAGCAGGTGTGGGACTGTACCAAGGACAACCACACCGTGTATCCTTCAACCACCACCGGTTCTCTTCATTCAGCTCCAAAAGTTTGACAACACGGGGTGGTGTGACGTGGACTGCAGTTTCTTGACTGTCAGACGAATGTTATGCCCATTGATACAGTACTGCAGAAAAGGTATCATCCTCTAGGGGGGGGATTTGTGTAGCAAGTGTCGATGGGTTTTCATTCCGTCAAAATACGATGGGTTAAGTTTTACAAGGGATAGATCTTTAGATGGGTGGGCAGGATCTGTTATTTACAGGCTTTCAGCACGGTGTGATAAGGACTGCGGTGCCGCTATGAGAATTTGTTTTATCAAATAGACAGCCCGTTCGGCCTCTAGGGGTTAATTAGCGTTGGAGGATAGTGGGGATGTAGGATTGGGACGCGTGCGTGGTCCGAGTGAGAGTGTTGCATGGGATCGCACGAGGCGTACGTTCCGTGGGTTCGTGTTGGGGGTACCTGCTGTTAGCTGTAAATGGATGTGGGGGCGATAGTTACCTGTCCTAGGTCACAAGCTCGAGTGAACGACGCGTTGCTTCCTGTAAAATCCAATGCCTATGCTGTGATCCTTCCCTCATGTTTCCCCGATGTTCCCAACGAAGGCAGAAGGCTTAATACAATGTTTGATGGTTATAAAGCAAGTGACAGCGACGCCGGCTGGTGCTGGTCAGTCGAACGTATGGTACATCCGGTCGTGACGCTGGGTTGCAGACAACAGTTTAAACCAATATGGCTTCACCCAGGCCGACTTCTACAAAGCGTAGAGCGCGCGAAGTTGGTGATCCTATAATGGGGAAGCCTGATGATATGACTTGGGGTCCGATGAGTTGGGACCTTGCTAAGGGGGACGTGAGAGTGAAATGCCCTGCTAGAGGCAAGTGAGGATGTGGTCAACTCGGTGTGAGCGAAACTTAGTTGCACAGGTGGGGTACAGGTGGTGGGGGAGAACTGAGCTCCGAGAATTGACTGACTACAATGCCTTTTTCCGCTATCCTTTTATACCTTTTCGCCTCTCGACTGTCCCCTTGATGCCCACTTGTTCGGTTCCATCCCTTTTCATGTTTGAGGGTGCTTTCGCAGGAATGTACGTAGCGTGCATTCAGTATTTGGGGCTGCGGACGAGGCTTGTGTTCGAATTTTGGGGTTCATTTGCATGAACAGACGGGGTGTGCAGCACAAATCGGTACGGACATGGGGTCCGTTCCGCTGTGGAGCAAGTTCCTGGGCCATAAATGGTCAGTTATTGGTCGGAAGACGCGTCCAGATGCATCTGAGTGTGTTTCGAGTGTTTTGGGTGAGTGTAAACGGGATCGGGTGATTCTTGCGTTCGAGCATTGTTGACTTCTCGGGTGTGGGAAGAGGATACTGAGCCCAGGATGCCCGCTATTGGTTGGACCGTACCATTCTCGTGGGACGTAGCATGTGGCATGGTACTCGCAAGTGAGGTGCGAGTCATGGAATAAGGGATTTCAGCAATGTAAACGTTGTGGCTGGCCGGGTGAGTGGTACAGACAGTATGGAGGGTTGGGTGAGGACTGTAGGCTGCGTATGTTTGATGAGAATCCGGATTTGGTAACTTTGAGTCCCGATTTGGGTGAACGGGCGCCTCGTACGTTCCTGTCCTGAGCTCGGTTGAAGGGGCCATGAGGCGGTGTGGAGGGCATAGCACAAGCACCAGCCTCACAACGGAGCACTGAGAAGCCTTAGTGCACTGGAGGGTACGGAGTTCGTTCCTTTCAGCCTTCCAGGGTCTGATAACTCAGATGCATATCCTATACAGGCTCCTTTCGAGGAAGGACGGGAGGAGTCGTGGATAGAGTCACGTTACTTTCTCTGGGTGTTGCTCTGTGCAGTGGGTGGATTTTCTATGCTTCGGTTTTATTTCTCTGTTTTGATTGTTCTTCTCCATTAAATGTGCGGGACCTCAGGGCCTGTTTCGAATCTTGTAGCCTAAATTCCACCTAAACACATCCTCGGAAATGCAAGACCCTCGTGCTGCATCCCATCTGAACTGTTTTTATATACAATGGCCCCAGAGAGCCCATCCGCATTGCCATCCATGACCAGGATTTGGAGGACACTGGAACAATGATTAACAGAAGACAGCCAACAAATTTGACCAAACGCACTGCAGGTAATCCCGTGACAATCTCGCAAGGAAGCTGCGAGTGGAAATATCCGCCTGTCCAGACACCTATGAAGCCTCAGCACATGAAACCATTGGAGTGCATTAAATGAGCTGTAATGATCAGTCCACGCCTGTTCCTGAGCCTAGTGAAACCATCCTGCACCATATCGCATGCAGAGCACTATAACAGATCAGTTAAACAGTCGACTCCCCCCAACATTGGTGTTACCTCCTTCTCCACAACCAGCACATACTGAATCCACTTATACATGATTAACTGCTTGATCGACTTGGGCTCCAGTATGGGAGTCAGCTAGATTTGCGTCTTTGTTACGAATCAAATCCTGTGTTCAAACAACCCACCTCCAACAGATGGCTCTGCCGATTTGGTCCTTGGCAGAGCAATACACTTCCTTTCGGCCAATGGCCCTGTAAAAAGTATTTTAAACAGTATTTGTCGCCCATTGAAATCACTTACTATATGGGCATAGCTTGCTCGGACCCCTATGGTCTCAATCAAGTCGTTTATGAGTGAAGTGCACCCAGTGTAATCCTGGAAGAACCATTGGACTTTGTACCATATCCAGCTAGGGCCAGTTTCAGCATGAAAATCAAAGGTTTGGGAGAAAAAAACGCACCGAGCCGTCACCAGCTTTTTGTCCTTAATCGCTTGTAACATCCAACAGATTACCACAATCAAACCACCTAAAAGAAGTTTTGCAGTCAGCTGTGACACGTGCAGGGCAGGACTCGAATGCATCTAAGGCCGGTCATTTCAACATACCAATGGCAAGGCTGTTACACAAAAACCGGACGTATCTTTGCAGGTACATCCATGCACTGCTAGAAGAGAAGGTGAGATGACATCCATTGAATATCCATAAGGTAGAGAGCGTGGGTTCTCGGCACCCTTATGTAAGCAGCCATCAGCTCCAACTTTCGGCCGAAATAGCTGTGTCCCATTAATAGTTAGGGGTATTTCGGTTAATAAGAATCATATTTAGGGTCATTATGCTTAGTTCCTATTGGCCAGATTCGAGAGAACTTTTTTTTTCAGAGAGTTAAAAGCCAAACAAGTTTTCTGCTTTTTTTCACTTCTAACATACTTTTCACGGCTATTGGTACATTTTTGAGAAAATGTGGTTGGAATATTTGGCCGCAGCACAGCCACCACGTGATCGGTCCGAGCCTCGGCCCGTGATCCGGGCTGACCTGTGCACGCCCCTTTTGCATGGTTTTGGCGTGGTTTCCTCACTTTCTCTGCTCCTACTTGCACCTATCCTCAGTGCTAGACATGCCTAGGGGCTCAAAAGCACGCAAGGCACGACAGAACAACCTCCTCAAGGCCCGAAGCTCCCTTAAAACCACTGTGGAAGAAGTACCAGATGAAGGTGACATTGAGCATCTGAGCTCGGACTCGGACAACAATTCTCTGCACAGTGACCACTTCAATGACCATCCCCACTCTACAGAAGACAGCAATGAGAGCTGGGATTTTAATCTTGGCAATGAGTTGCCTGATGTGGATTGCGATGACATTCCCGAGGACTCTCAAGAACCAGACCTTGACGAGGAAGTTGTTGTGGCACCTGAAATCACAGAGGAAAATGAACTGGATGCTTTTTCCCAGTTTCTTTCCAATGCACAAGCTACAGCTCAGAAGGCAGAACAGGCTCGGGAGGGGCAGACAAAGCGTCCGAGGAATTACTACGGCAATGCTCCAAGAACAAAGCGTCGTCACCAAAAGATGGGGAAAGATCTAGCAAAGAAGGGGTTCCTTCCACTCTTTGAGTTTATACAGGCCAAGAAGACAGCTGCTATGCTGCAGAATACAGATCTTGACTCCTCAGCTGGAGATGGCTTCTCTGCTGCCCAGTCCCCAGCTGAGTCTCAATCTGAGAATGAATCAGAATCTGGTTCTGAGGACCAAGATGAATCTGAACCATCTGCTGCTGCTGCCCAGTCTATGGAACCAAGCATTCAAGTTCGCATTTATCCCATTTTTTAATTGCAATTCTAACACAATAATTTACAGACTCCAGATTGCATGGATCCAGTCAATCTTGCACATGTCCACCTGAAGGAACTGCTGGAAGCCATACAGGATGGCAGCCAAATTTTAGATCCTACCCCACAGACAGCCACTGATCACTCTCTTAACCAGCTCAATCACAAAGATTTTCCATCTGCTGCCAGTCTCAGTGTCAAAAGCAAGGATAAAGAGCTTGATGTATTTTTCCGGGCTCGGATTACAGCCATGCTTGCTACTCTCAACCTTTATCTTGACTCCCAGTTGTCCTATACTTGGCGGGAGGCATCTATGATTGTTGCTAGATCCCAGGGGCATGGACCTTATCGTGCACAATGCATTCGCAGCTGGATTCATACTTTTCTCAGCTCACGAAAACTCCCTCTTCATCGCTATGGGCAGTACCACTCATCCATTCTCAATGATGAGGATTTCTCCGAGGCAATAAAGCTTCATCTGCAGAATGTCTCTGGAAAAGATGGCCATTTTACGGCACAAACATTGGTTGATTTTGTGGCAACTGATGAAATCCAGCAGATGTTGAAACAAGCAGATATTCAAAAGCGCACAATATCAGTGTGGACTGCACGTCGCTGGCTCAAACATCTTGACTGGAGATATGGGCGTCGCAAGAATGGAATGTATGTGGATGGCCATGAGCGGGAGGATGTTGTAGCATATCGGGCTGCCTTTGTAAAGCGCTGGTTGGAAAAGTATGAGCCACGGATGGTGGAGTACAACAATGATGGCAATGTAAAGAGGACACCTGTCGGATATGTGCTCGAGGGAAAATTGAAGGGCCAACCATTTCGACTCATCCTTGTCACCCACGATGAGTCAACTTTCTATGCCAACGATCGCCACAAGGATGGATGGCTCAGCAAATCAGAGAAGAACAAACCACAGCCAAAGGGTGAAGGTGAATCGATCATGGTGTCTGACTTTTTGACACTTGACTGGGGAAGGCTTGTTGATGGTGACAAGTTCAGTTCTTTTGCTCTCTGAATGCCAACAATTTACTGATGAAATTTTGTTCTTTCAGGGAAGCACGAGTTTTGTTCGGTGCAGGAAAAAACCAAGACGGATATTTCACATCTGAAGAACTTCTGGCACAGGTTGACCGGGCAATTGACATCTTTGAAGCCAAGACCAAGGGCCTTGCTACAGGGCTGTTTCTGTTTGATAATGCCCCAAGTCATCGCAAACGGGCTGCTGATGCACTCTCTGCTCGTAAAATGGTTAAAGGCCCAAAACTCGATACAGGACCTCGAATGCGGAATGGGACAATGCCCAATGGAGAGACACAGTCATTCTATTTTGAGGATGATCACCCAACAATGCCTGGCTGGTTTAAAGGCATGGAATTGATCATTCGGGAACGTGGTCTATGGCAGGACGGTTTGCTTGCCCAATGCCCAGGATTCAAATGTGAAGCAGGCCATGCTGACTGCTGTTGCCGCAGAATTCTTTTCTGCCAACCTGATTTTGTCAACCAGAAGTCTGCACTGGAAGAATTTGTGGAGTCCCGGGGTCACATTTGTGACTTTTATCCCAAATATCATTGTGAGCTGAACTTTATTGAAATGTACTGGGGAGCAGCCAAATTTCGTTATCGCACATCTGCAAGGACCACAAACATTGATGAAATGGAAAACAATGTCAAGAAATGCCTTGATGAAGTCCCAAAGCTGTCTATCATTCGGTAATTTTGAATAAGTTCAATGGTTGAGTACTTCATTAACTTGATGGGTTTCCCAGGTTTGCTAACCGGGCAGCACAATTTGTTTCGGCATATGCGCATGGATTGAGTGGCAATGACTTGATTCACATCAACCGACGGTTCAGTGGGCATCGCATGCTGCCTCCCTCGATGATTGCAGAGATAAAGGCTGCCATTTCAACCTACTAATGTATATATTTGTCCCAAAATGTATTATATATTTTCCTGAGCCTCCCGCCCATGTTTGGGGGAAAAAAAAGTTTTCCGAACCTCAGATTTGGCCGTGGGAACTTTTTGATGGCTGCTTACATAAGGTGCCGAGAACCCACGCTCTCTACCTTACTTGTACACCCAGTCAACTCACTTGACGAAAATGTGCTGCCCCCAGCAGGACGCTAATGGGAGTATCACATCACTTTGTTGCGGCAACCCAAGCTGGTCAAGTACGTTCTGGAGAATCGCCTTGAGAGCCCTGGTGACTCTCCCACTCAAAGGCGAAACATATCCACTACGTTTCCCTAGTCAAAACACCGACATGATCTAGAATCATCACACTTACTGTTGGATGACCTCTCAATTGGTTTGCGCCCCCAGTCCCCATGACCCTCCCGTGCAACCGCGCGGTTTGTCCCAAAGCTCTGCACACCAGCCTTTCGTATCTTTAAAGCACGGAAGGTGGTGTCGGTCCCATTACTCCAGCTGCACTTGGGGACGGCATTCGACACCGTATGGCGACCCATCGCGTTGCCTGTAATAATTTTGCGGGGATTGGTTGGGGTCAACGAGAGGACCAGTGTGTGTGGTGTTCCAGGCAATGCGAAGTCGGAAAATGAGGGGGCAGTCTGTTTGGCCTCACGCTCGACTACATTTGACGTTAAACCACAATTTAGATACACAGCATCCACTCACAACTTTGGACATGCACCTCGTTGATACGGCCCATGAAATGTGAAGGCTAAATCTCACGATTTTTGTGATTTCTAAGGCTAAAGCCTAGACCAGAGATTGGCAGAGATTGTGCCCCTAGGGCCTGTACAACAGCCCTAGGGCACCTGTTCTGGTGATACTAAAGGAGAGCTAGGGTGAGCTCCGAACCACTGGCTGTAGTGCTTCAGTGCAAACTAAGTACACTATCAAGGAGATAAACATATAAGCCCAAGAAGTCCAGCTAGGGATCATAACTCTACTAGGAGTACCAATGACTGCACAGTAAAGGTCCTAGAAGAAGAGACAGGACAGCTAGGAAGACGTGGTGTGCCTAGGCACAGATATTGAAGGGAAGCTTGCTTCCTAGGAGGCGTCTAGTCGATAGTGACAGCCAGCTAGGACAAGCGAGGTGCCCTAGGGCGACGTTACTGAAGATTTGTCGAGTATTAGTTAAGTTCTACTTAACCAGACAGAACGAGTACTCTGAGGAGCGTGCTCAGACAGTTGAGGCAAGGCTTGGAGACATGTGATGTACGCGATGCAGTCGCGAGGTGCCAAACAAGGACAAGTAACTCTTTGTGGCAACAGTGTTGATTGTAGAGAAAGTGGACGCCGATGTGTAGGCGTCCTAGCGGCGTGATGGCGGATAGAGTTCCGCATTATACCTCGTAATGACCTAAGGAAGCTTGGATTATCAACCAAGCCGGAGACATTCGTCCCCAGCGGGAGCAATCGGCTGGCCTAGGGCATTACAAATATACCCAAAACAGACCTAGCAGTCAACCTGGATGACTATTTCGGCCATTCCATCATGACAATTCAACTCGGCACTAATGCACCTGATTCTTTCTTATAAAGCACCTCATCTCAGTTACTCAATTTGTATTATCTCATGTATCTCGCAAAGTAGTATAAAAGGGCAGAAGGAACCCTGCAGAAGACCAGTTCATTGCACCCCCAGTTCGCCTAGGCAGTTGCCAAAGCCAGCTTCACCGGTGGTAGTGTTCTCAGGTCAGCTTCGCGGAGAATAGCACTATCTCTGTTTGTAGTTGTTCTATAACAATTGGAGTTTAGTTGTTGGCTCAAAGCTTGAGTTGTGATTTAAGCTTCAGAACCTTGTGTGACCTGTGAGAAGGTGCCCTAGGAATCATTGGATCGTTGTTGGCTTGAGGCTGCGCAGTGAGACGCTTGGGCATAGACATATCTGTATGGGATTTGCTCTATAGAGTCAAGGTCATTCATTGGTAGACCCTCAGCAATTGTGAGACAGTGCAAACGTTCTTTGGTTTAACAGCCAGAGTCTACTACCTGATAGGTGACGGTGGTATCGTGCAGCTAGGAGCTAGGTAGTTCCCTAGGGGCACACAAATTGTTGTATCTGTGGCTGGCTAAGGCTGCGCATTGGGACGCTTGAGCATAGACCTATCTGTATGGGATTTGCGCTATAGAGTCAAGGTCATCCATTGGTAGAACCTCAGCAGTTGTAAGGCGACGCAAACTGGGTTTCTTGAGGCTAGAAGGCGCTTAAGACTCAAAACTATACAAATCTACAAAACACCCATAGTACCTGTTCATCGGGCCTAGGGAACGTTGCGTGAACGATTACTTTCGGGAGCGGAAGTGTACTTGAGAACATTCATCGGATTGTTCAATTGGAGCTTGGTTACTTGTGTTTCTGAGAGTTCAGACTTCGCTTGCCGCATACTACGGCACGGACCCACGAACATAAAGGAAGCGCTATTAAGAGGGCAGTTGTGTGTGTGTGTTGGTGGTTTTTGGTGGTGTTTTTACATCCCTAGCTGCTATTGCATTTCAAGCGTACTGTTTAGCGCGCCGTTTCATCGTCGACGCCGAGTTCCCTTAGCGTCTTTACTGCTAGCTCAACAGATATTTGCGCAGGAAGGCTAGCCGTCGTGGTGACAGATTCCGGCGAACCGCGACGTCCCTCGTCTTCGGGTGCATACTTGCGCTTGATGTGGTTGGGATGTGGAATGGAAACACGGGGAATCGGGTGTTGGGTGTAAACCAATATATACGCAGAGTGTTGATTCACTGGGGGAGGCACCATCACATTGACATTGCTGTCATTGTAATGAGTCCAATCGCCTGCCCTGTTTTGAACTGTCGCCGTGTAGTGGCCTGACAAAGAACTCTGACCATAATGACGGATAACTGCTGAAAGGCAGTAGGTCCCTTGTGTTGCCTCCACTCCCTGTGCCAAAAAAGAACCCAGGTCGAGCACCTCTCTATATCCAATATATCTATCTGCCTTCCGCCCCGTGTTGTCAAACTTTTGGAGCTGAATGAAGAGAACCGGTGGTGGTTAAAGGATACACGGTGTGGTTGTCCTTGGTACAGTCCCACACCTGCTCAACACATCAGCCCAGCCACGCTTAGATCAAAGCAACCATACCCAGGGCATTTCGAATCTTGAGTGGGTCTGGGTGCAAAATACTCCCGCAAAGCCTCGTTCAAGGTACCGATCATGTTGTTCCGACCACCTGTCCGCATATGCTGCGTGGGGCCTACATACAAGCTGAGCTCGAACAAGTCGTGGACTTGCGGACCAACATGTTGACATGAGCTACAGGACATCTGGGTTTGAAGTAATCCCCCAAAAACGCTGTCGATATGCGGTGCCGTCCTCGTTCTCAAGCCATTTTGTCTATGCAATGGTCAGAAGGCTTTTCAACGGTAATATGTAGCATCCACCCACTCTTGTTTGGCAGCATCGCAAGCCTGCTCCAAGGCTGCATGCAGCATGACCCAATATTCGTGAACATTGTGCTGATACCCGAGCAGTAGAGCCAGGGCAATCACTGGCATCCATAAGCGAAAGTGGAGTGTTCTCATAGTCTACGAACCTCGATGCGAGCACAAAAGTTCCATAGGCAGAAAGGGCCCAGAGGATTGGTGCAGGTGGGTAAGGAAACTGTGCATGCCACAGAGAAGGCATTTCGGTCGCGACCGTCTTTGTTCGAGGCCGTTCTGGCTTTCTGTGGCAGAGAGGATTTCTTCCACTTTTGCGTCCCTATCGCAACCTGCACTTATTTTAGCCGGAGTACACATTAACAATGGGGAAGACAGACAGGAGTTGTGGGAGACAATGATCGAGACAAAAGACGGCATGTGGCCGAGAACTTGCCATAGGGTGTTGATAAAACAAGTGTTGCCGTTGTTGATTAGTGGCGCGCCCATGCCCCATTGTTTTGCAGGACCGTCAACTGGCCATGCCATTGGTATCAGCCTGACGGCAAAGATTTAGAAATATGCAGAAGATATGAAATATCAAAAAAGCACCACTGATGGTGATCGTGACGATCGCGTGATGACTCGCCGTTCACCGACTGACTTTTGCATATAACCTCTGATAATCTGAATCTGAAGTCGTGTAGCTGGGGTCGACAGTATGTTCTATCATCTCATGCATCCTCATCTTTTTGAAGACGCAGAACAATTGTCTCAGACCCTTGAAGCTGCTCTTCCGGCACAGTTCCAGTTGAACATTGGATGTTGAAGCCAGAGTCTGATAGGCAAAACGTGCTGCCACGAGTGCTATACCGAGAATATGAATTGTCGTAGACCATCGGCAGGCGTACCGTGTACGAGATGTGTCACAAACAAAATTGAGTAAGGTCTACATTTTACTGCTTTGAGTGTTTAATGACATTTGAGTTGGTGCATGGAATGGGAGTCCAAGAAGCCGACGCAGCCCTGCTGCCACGAGTGCTGGACAGCTAAAATAACTTGTGATCGACCTTCGGCAGGCGCGCTGTGTAGCAGATGCGTGAAAAACAAAATTGAATAAGGTCTACATTTTACTACTTTGAACGTTTAATGACATTTTGAGTAGGTGTGTGGAATGGGAGTTTCACCAACCACGGTGCCATGACTGCCACAATGAGAAAAAATATTGTCATAGACCATCGGCAGGCGCACCGTGTACGAGATGCACGACAAAAAAAATCGAGTAAGGTCTACATTTTATTACTTTGAACATTTAATGACATTTTGAGTAGGTGCATGGAACAGGGGTCGGTCAAGCCGCAACTATGCTGCCACGGGTGCTACACCAAGGACAAGGACTGCACTAGACCTTCGGTGGGTGCGCCGTGTACGAGATGCGTCACAAGCAAAATCAAGTAAGGTCTACATTTACTGCTTTGAGTGTTTAATGACATTTTGAGTAGGTGTGTGGAACGGGAGTCCAACCAACCACGCTGTGATGAGCGCTACACCAAGGGCAAGAACTGCACTAGACCTTTGGTGGGCACGCCGTGTACGAGATGCGTCACAAACAAAATTGAGTAAGGTCTACATTTTATTACTTTGAGTGTTTAATGACATTCTGAGTAGGTGCGTGGAACGGGAGTCGTTGGAGCGACAGCTGCGCTGCAAAGAGTGCCACAGCGAGAACAAGAGCTCCAGTAGACCTTTGGTGGGCGCACCGTGTACGAGATGCACGACAAAAAAATTGAGTAAGGTCTACATTTTATTACTTCGGGTGTTTAATGACATTTTGAGTAGGTGCGCTGCAAAATGTGTCGCGCTGTGAACGAGGATTGCAGCTGCTCAGCACAACCGCTGCTGGATTTGGTGGTGCCTTTTCATGCATTACAACCGCCACGCATCGTGCCCGTTATAGCAGATGATGATCCTGGAGAAGACGATGGACGTAGCGGCCGCAAATACACGGTGGGAGACATGCCCTCGGCTATCGCATGGCTTATGATCGAGTCAATAGAATTGAGCCCCAACATTGACTTCCAAAGGTGGGCTCTCGCGTCAATCCAAAAAATAGCCCCTACAGAGGATATTTGGGCAGGGGCCTCCAGGAGCCATTATCACACTGTCATGGCCAGGTGGTTGGAGTTAGAGCTGGGTGATTCTCCCCAAGGCATGTTTATTCACGTGTGCATTTTTATTCATCTAACCGTTACACTAGAAGTGCTGGATTACAGCAAGCCAGTCAATGACGATACAGATTACGATGGGGATTATGGTGAAGAGCTGGACAAGTCTATCGAGTTGGCGGCTCAAGACAGTCCTTGTGAAGGGCCTGTCACCCCCGCCAACGCTCGTGCTGAGATGACGGACACGACTAAACCCATTATTTCGGATATGATCACAGATGAGGCTCAGAGATCATTTGCTGCACCATGTATGTCCCCTCCTTCTGTTGTGCCCAATGTGACCCATGCTAATCTCCCTGCGTTCACGAACAGTGCCCACGCTAGTCAAGACACTGAGGAAGAGCATACCTGCCCAGCCTACTGTGTCCTCTTCGACTCCAAAGAAGGCATCATCGTCCTTGACAAAGAAGCCCAAGCAGAAAACTAAGGATCCAAAACCAAAGCCAAACTCCAAGCCCCCGCACGCGGTCAAGGGCTCAAACTCAAACTTGACGGCAAATCCGACAGGCAATCGTGGGAGCTGAAGCAGTGCAAAGCAGGAGGAGTCAAAGACGTTGGACAGCAACTCTCCGTAGACACCATCACTGCGGATCTGCTCTCGCTAAGTTAGATGCAATGTCTTGGAGTCACCGGGCAGGCGGTTTCATTACCATCGTCCTGATACTTATTGTGATACCACTGTATAATGAGGGGGATTATGGTGAACATCTGGATGCAGGTGCTCCTAGTGAAGGGCCTTGCTCAGCAGCAGCAGCCTGCATTTAGTAGATGTTTGCCGGTCCGTCACCTTCATATAATGGGGTCCTTTCTGCCCATGTTATGTTTGATTGTGAGTGTGTCGATCACACCGTAGCAGTACTCCGATTCGACCAGCTCGACTTTCAAGAAGGATCACTAAAATCCATCAGAAGACGGAACTCAAACAAAGACGTTGAATCTTACCTTAAGGCTATCGTTGGGGTTGGTTTTGCCCCATTTATTGAGGTACGCTGTAATGAGTTCAAGACTTGGTTCGTGGCTACACTGAATCACGATGTTTGGAACACGCTCTTTGACAATGAGGATGTAGGGACCAGTTGTCTTGAATAATTTGGGAGGGCGTGATATGACATCCAGAACCGGCAGGCGTGCCACAGACGGAGAGCTGAACGAGTTGGACGAGGAAACGGGTCCTGCCATCGGCATCGCAGAGACTTGCTTCTCAACCACGATGTCTCCCCAGTCATCAAGGAACCAGGTTCTGCTGTCTTGAATCCTCAGGCTTTGAACAAAACCGTCGAGGAGCCGTTATAAACATCTTAGGAGTGAAGGACCAGGACGCGTCCCTGATCGCGCAGGACATGGGGCGCTAAAATTGTCTTTGAATTGGCAGATGGTGAGTCATCAAATCTTACGCATGTAGCTATTGAAGCAACACAGTGCAACTAGGTCCAGCTATCTCATATTCCATGTCTGAGCCCATTTGAGAAAAGCCAAATGATGGCTTTGATTTCATCGTTCACATGGTCGCGTACTTCTCATCTTTCAACTCCTTTCAGCAGAGCAGCTTATGCAGTTGGAGGTCCGATCCTGGTGCTGATGGAAACGGCTGAAAAATAGGCCCAATGTCCGATCACAATGCAGACAAAACCTAACAAGACACTTGTTATGTCCGATCAAAGCTGGGTATGGGGACGGCCAGTCAGACCAGATGTCCAATCTCCTGGGCGTACAGAGTTGAAGTTTTTTCGTCCCAACCTGCAAGGTATAAAATTACATTTCAAGCACAATCAAATAGTAATATGAAAGAGGAGAATTGTGTTCAATTTTCTTCACCGAGCTGCAGGTGTCACATGCAGTGTCACGTATGCCTCGAAAAAAGTTGAGGTTGTCGTTAGTGTTCCACAGAGTGGGGCAGACTTCATGGGGATCTGAGACTACCTGTGATGCATAGAACAGCTGCAGAAATAATTTTCCAGACAGTAATTTGCTACGGCGAGCCCTCTAGGATGGCTGCAGAGCAAGGAAAGACCAAAGCATTTACGCTTACTCACCGTGCTGATGATCTCTTGGGTGTCACTCGCGTCAACGACACGTCTTGTATATTCCATCTATTGATTGCCCGTCCACAGAAAGCGGTGTGTACGACGGGGACTGCTCGCCATGAAAAAAAAAAAAAAAAAGAGGACACTCTCGAATGCTTCCCTCTTTTTCGAAGAGATGCTATCGCAAAGAAAGAAAGGTCCACATGCAACTCGCGGATCTGTGGGCCAATCACATAAACTTCCTATTTGGGAACACTGCATCATGACTCATTTCTTTCTCTGCAGCTGTCTTGCTCTATCCGTTGTCGCCTCTCCATCGATAGCAACCCTGTCAACCGTCTGCTCAGTCCTGCAGTCCCATGTCTTACTTCATCCTGCTCAACTGTTTCGATAGCAATGTGGACGTCCCTCAATCCCTGCCTGCCACACCATCGGCCATCGAATTCCCTTCTTCTCCCACTCCCCCGCTTCTGTTGGGAAAGGGAACAAAGAAACAAATGCTCGTGAAACGAGATGAGGGTCCCAACTCCATCGACATCCCAGAGACCACACTAGTAGACGCAAATCCTGCAGTACCGCCATGTAGTTTGGGGTCTCTAGCTCAGGCTCAAGCTCTTAATCAGGCTACTGTGCTTCTCAGAAGCTAAGCCTATCTATGCCGAATCACCAGCTCATTCTGAGTGGACCACGCAAAACACCGCCTCAAAACAGTGGGGATGCAGCCCTCGTATACAGTGATTTGATGACGAACATGTGCCATGCTGTTGGGTCTCCTGTCCATCTTCCATCTTTTCCCTCAAGTTGAAGTAATTGGGACCGAGCATCCCATGGCCAGCATCAAAATTTGTGTTACTAGCGGTCAATTCCAACTTTGATCAGATACCCACCCCTGCTTTCAGGTTTTACCAGTACGAGTACTTTTCCAACTGGATCTCGAGGTCCCTGTAAGGGCAACCTCTAGACCCGAGAATCTCAAGGGACTAGCGAGGGGAATCCGAAGAGATGAATAAGAAGTAGCTAAATACAAGAAGATACGCACCTAGCGAGGGGAATCCGAAGAGAAGAAACTCTGAGGATTCCCACGCTAGGTCGTGGGTATAAGTGGCTACTGACTAGTAGCACATGACCGGAGTGATCGGCAGATGTCTCGGGCTTGATCGCAGACTTGATGCCATTGTGTAAGCGACCTTTTGGGATCCATAGGTGGATTACGTAAACTGGGCCGGTTGACCGGGCGCCGGGTGCCGGATGACCGGGGCCGGGTGCCGGGTGACCGGGGCCGGGCGGAGGTTCCCCTGACATCACCCCCCCTTGGAATGCGGCGACTCGACGCATATGCCGGAGGGAACGAATGTGGACGGAGGGGTCGCGGAATGGGAGGGAATCGAAAGTGGCGTGGGCGATGATCCGGGGTTTTGAGGGGTACTTCCGGTAAAACTCGGCGATAGCCTCGTCAGCGAATACATCGGAGTGCTTCACCCATTGGTTGTGCGACTCGTCATACCCTTTAAACCGGACCATGTACCAGAGGGATTTATACCGGATTTTCGCGTCGAGGATCTCTTCGACCTCCCACTCGGGTGCATCGCCAGGGACGTCCGGCAGGACCGGAGCCGGTTCGTCATAGCCCGGGCGGCCTTCGAAGGGGTCATCTTCCACGAGCTGCAACTTCACGACCGGGAACACCGGGTGGAGTCGGGAGAGACGGGGTGGCAGTTCCAGTTTGTACGCGCCTTGGCCGACGACCTTGGTGACTTTAAAAGGGCCTAGGCGTCGGTGGGAGAGCTCCGGGGACGGCCGGGTCGTTTGGATGTCGGAAGCATCGAGCCAGACCCGGTCGCCGACCTTGATGTCCGGCGCAGGGGTGCGTCGGCGGTCGTAGTACCGCTTGTACTCCTCCTTTGCTTTTACGAGGGCGGCCTTCGCCTCAGAGACCCCGGAAGCGATCCGGTCGTGAAATTCGTTAACCGACTCTACTTTCGAACGCGGCCCGTTCGGCTCGAACCCCATCCGGGGGAGCCGGCCGGTGTCCGTCATGAACGGAACCTGCTGCGTCGAAGAGTGGATGTGGTTGTTGTATGCGAATTCGGCGGCCGGAAGGAGCTCATCCCAGTCATCCTGCTTGTAGTTAGTGAAAAGCCGGATGAACTGCTCCATCTCCTGGTTGACGCGTTCGGTCTGGCCGTCGGTCTGCGGGTGGTAAGCCGTAGAGGTGGCCGGTTTGATCCCGATGAGGCGCCAAAGCTCGGTGGTGAACTCGGCGACGAACTGGGGACCACGGTCGGAGATGTACTTCTCGGGGGTGCCATGGAGCTTCCAGACGTTCCGGTAATACAACTGGGCAGCTCCGACAGCATCCAACCGGGTCGTACACTCCATAAAGTGAGCGCGTTTACCTAGGACGTCCACAACAACCATGACCGAGTCGTAGCCGTGGGCTTCTGGGAGCTCGACTACGAAGTCTACCGAGACCGTGCTCCAACGTTCCTCCGGGATCTCGGTCGGGTGGAGCTCGCCCACCGGAAGCTTCCGGAGAGCCTTGGTGCGGCAGCACAGGTCGCAGGTTGCCACGTACCGGCCGACGTGTCGGGACATCTGGGGCCACCAGTAGTTCCGGGAGACTAGCTCCAACGTCTTGAACCGGCTGGCATGCCCGGCAACCCGGGTGTCGTGATGCTGCTCCAGGATCCGACGGCGAAGGTCCTTGTCCCAAGGGACGACAATCTTGCCGCGGAAATAGAGCAGCCCGCCTTCGACGTGCCATTCGGCCGACCGGGTGGACCGGGTTCCTCGGGCCTTAAGGAGGTCCCGAGCTGCGAGAGCCACGGGTTCCTCAAGGTCCGGTTCGCCAGCGAGTGCCTCTCGGACGTCCCGCAGGAGGGGAACCTCCGGGCCAGCTACCACGATGCCCTCCAACGCACGGATCCGGAACAGGGCGGGACTCAGGAGCGTCACATCCATGTTGTCCGGGCCCGGTCCGTGATCTGGACGCCGGGAGAGCGCGTCTGGTTTACCCATAGAGCGCCCAGGCTTGTGGTGAAGCTCGAAATCAAACCGGGACAGATACAGGGACCACCGCGCCTGTCGCCGGTTGAGATCTTGCGACTTCCGGAAATACCCCAGGTTCTTGTGGTCGGTCCAGATCTCGATCGGATGCTGCGCGCCTTCGAGGAAGTGCCTCCATTCCTCGAGGGCTCGGATGATCGCGAGCATCTCTTTGTCGTGGATCTCGTAGTTGCGCTGGACCAGACTCAAGCTCTTGGAGTAGAACGCGACCGGATGCCACTTGCCGTCGTCGCCCGGTTGAGACAGGACAGCGCCGGTTGCATAGTCCGAGCTATCCGCCTCTAGCCGGTACGGCTTGGACTCGTCCAGCAGGACAAGGACCGGCTCCCGGGTGACCGCATCTTTGATGGCTTGGAATGCGGTCGCCTCGAGTTCGGTCCAAACCCAGGGAGCACGCTTCCCGGTGAGGTCGAACAGTGGCCGGGCGGCATCTGAGAACGCTTTGATGAACCGCCGGTAGAAGTTTGTGAAGCCGAGGAACTGCTGCATGTCCTTCTTGCACTCCGGCGTCGGCCAGTTAGTGACGCCGGCAACCTTGACCGGGTCCATCTCTACGTGATTGTGAGAGACGATAACCCCCAGGTACTCAATCGACGTCTTTTCGAACTCGCACTTCTCCGGGCGCAGGAAAAGCTTGTGCTCCCGGAGCCGGCGGAGAACTTCCCGGACGATCTCCCGGTGCCGGGTAAGGTCCGAGTGTGCGATGAGGATGTCGTCGAGGTATACCATGACGTCTCCAGACAGGATGAGGTCTTGGAAAATGTCGTTCATCATTGTCTGGAAAGTCGCAGGGGAATTGGTCAAGCCGAAGTACATCACCAAGGGTTCGAAAAGGCCCCGGTTCGTCCGGAAGGCAGCCTTCCACTCGTCGCCTTCCCGGATGCGGACGTTATTAAAGCCCCACCGGACATCGAGTTTCGTGAAGAACCGGGCTCCCTTCAAACGGTTGATGAGGTCGTTGATCAGAGGGATCGGGTACCGGTTCTTCATGGTCATCGCATTGAGCGCCCGGTAATCCTGCACGAACCGGAGCGCGCCGTCCTTCTTTTTGACGAAGAAGACAGGCGAGGCCATCGGTGACTTCGACGGCCGGATCCGGCCGGTCGCCAACCCCTCTTCGATGAACGCGTCGAGCTCGCGTTGCTCGAGAGGTGAGATCGGGTAGACCTTACAGTTGGCCAGTTTGGCATCCGGGACGAGTTCGATGGCATGGTCCCACGAGCGACGGTCCGGTAGTGAATCGAAGGCCTCTCGGTTGAAGACATCCTCGAAGTCACGCACCCACTCCGGAAGTTCATCCTTACCGGGTGCGGAGTTCTTGGCGAAGGCTTCGGCCAGCCGCTGTGAGACAGTGCTGGTGGCCCGGATGTCTTCTGGAGGAGAGAACTGGGTGTAAAAGACCCGGTCTCCGTCCTCGAGAGGGTCATCTTCTCATCCGAGTCGTCCGAGTCGTCTAGCAGGAGTTCGGGCAGGTCCTCCTCGAACTCGTCATCATCATCCTCGCCGAGCCGGTCGTCCGTGTCAATAGTGCAAATGGTCGGGACCGGTCCGGCTCGGAGTTGCCGGACGATGCGGGCGATAGTCTTCGCTTGCTTACGCTCGGCTCTGGCCTCATCGACACAGGTCGTGCAACCGGACGGGCATCGGCTCATCTTGACCTCCCGGGTATCCCAGTTGATCTCGGGGTTATGCTTCCGGAGCCAGGAATACCCAAGAATAAGCTTTTGCTTACCGAGCCCAGTTACAGCGAGTTGGACTCGTTCGCTGTGACCCTTGTAGCAGAGGACGAGAGTCGCGACATCTCGGATGAAGCCGGCCTCGTTGGGGGAGCCGTCTACATTGAACACCGGAATGGGTTGCGAGAGCCGGCGGACCGGGATCCCGCTCGCCTTAACGTACTCGGAGTCAATGAAGTCGGAGGTTGCTCCACAGTCGATAAGCCCATCGAGCGAGAGCTTCACAGCGTTGTCGGTCGACTCGATCTCCAATGGAAGGTGGAGGGAGTTAGCACCAGATGTCGCGGCGACCGTATAGCGCTTAGGAAGTTTGCGCTCCCAAGCAGACTTACGGGGCGGGCGGGTGGCCGGTCCGGCCTGCGGTGGATGAGTGACCGGTCTAGCCGGCGGGGGAGCCGAAGCGACCGGTTGGTCATCCGGATTGGGGGGTGCGTCTATCGTTTCGGTCAATGCAAGAGGTATATTGTCTGACTCGTTACATAAAATGTCGAAACGATTAGGGGACGCGATCGAGGGCGCACTGCTCACTCGCCGCGGAGGGGAAAATCCTCTAGGGCGGGGTCGTCAGTGAGGGCCTCGGTCGTGGCCATGCGGGCCACGAGTTCCTCCAACATCTCTCCTCCGAGCTGGCGGATCACCTCGTCGAGCACATCGGTCGTCCGGACGTCGGCCGTGCCGGGCAATCTCGGGCGAAGTGATTGGCATCTCCGCAGCGGAAACAGCCACGGCGTGGCACATGGCGTGCACGGGTGCGGTCTACGTCCATGGGGACCGGAGCCGGGAGGGGCGGGGCAGCGGCCCTCGGCGCGGGTGCGGCAACGGTGCCCGGCGTGGACTGGTTGGTTCGGGGCGGGCCGGCAGAACCGTGTGACGTCCGGACGCCCCGGCGTTCCGAGCGCGCAGGTGCGACTCGTACTGCCGGTAGGCCCGGGCGGCCAGGCTGCGTAGTCCCTGAGGCCGGGTGGGTCGCTAGAGCCGGTGATGGCAAGGTTGATAGCCGGGTCAAGGCCGGTCCGATACTTTGTGACCTTGACAAGTTCGTCTTCAAAGCCAGCGAGGTCGACCAGGTCCTCGAACTCGTCCGTGTACCGGAACACGTCCCGGTTGCCCATATGGTAGGCGCGAGACTCGAGTTTGTGCAGGGCGTGGTCCTGCTCGTTCTCCTCGACGAAACGGAGTCGGAACTCCTTGACAAACATCTCCCAGGTCGGAAACGGAAATTCCGCCTTGGCCGACTGGCGCTCAGCCCAACGTTGCGCCGCATCTTTGGCCATGAACGACATGGCGTACCGGACAACCTTTTCCTCGGAAAGTTCTCCGTTCTCTACGAAAGCCTCTGGGACGAGCCGGGCGTACGACCGGACGGCGTGGAGAAACGCCCGGCCCTGCGTCCGGTCGCCATCGAAGACGAACGGGGGGTTCGGCCGAAGGACCGATTTTGTGCCGGACCCGCCGGTTGTGGTGTACTGCGTGAATAGTCCTGGACCCGGTTCCGGAGCCGTTTCGGCAAGGGATAGGGCAGGCGAGATTGCGCGTTGCTGTTTTTCGAGTATTTTGGTGAGGCTGGCTAAGGTGGCCTCGATCCGGTCCATCCGGGCATCGGCAGCTGCTGCATCAGCGCCGGACATGGTAGAATCGAGGACAGGGGAGGAGGGGATAAAATTGGAAGTTGGGGTGGTGGGAGCACTGCCACTATGATCCGAACCTTCCAAGCCAAACTTCCCAATTTTGTCCAGTTAATCCCTAGAGAGAGTTTCTTCTGCTGTAAGGGCAACCTCTAGACCCGAGAATCTCAAGGGACTAGCGAGGGGAATCCGAAGAGATGAATAAGAAGTAGCTAAATACAAGAAGATACGCACCTAGCGAGGGGAATCCGAAGAGAAGAAACTCTGAGGATTCCCACGCTAGGTCGTGGGTATAAGTGGCTACTGACTAGTAGCACATGACCGGAGTGATCGGCAGATGTCTCGGGCTTGATCACAGACTTGATGCCATTGTGTAAGCGACCTTTTGGGATCCATAGGTGGATTATGTAAACTGGGCCGGTCGACCGGGCGCCGGGTGCCGGATGACCGGGGCCGGGTGCCGGGTGACCGGGGCCGGGCGGAGGTTCCCCTGACAGTCCCGGTCAAACCAAATGGGATGTAATATACAGTCACCTCTGTCTGTGTCGAGCCTGGCTCTGTCTTAATCCACCGTGTCAATGTGGCTCGCCGGGCCGAGCTAAAGGTCTTACTTGAGCTTCTCGGAGGTAAGCTGACCTGCTCTAACTCACCGCAATAGAAAGTCTACATTTAAAAAAGCCATCCAGCCTCGCAGACCTACATAGGGAAGCTTTCAACTCAACGAACGTGCGCCACGCTGTTGGGTCTCCCGTCCATCTTGTATCTTTCCTCAAGTCATTGGAACCGACCATCCCGACGTGTCCCATGGCCGGCATCAAAATTCGCGCATGTACGGTCACGTTACTTTGTATGGACGATTCGTCAGCAGCATTTACCTCAGGCCTTCAGTCAATCAATTTAACTTGACCATGACACTGACCCATATACAGGCCTCCTGCGATCCCACTTCTGTGATCACTCGCTGGTGTAACTAGACCATGTGCGCCCTCGCGTTGAATTTTGCCTGTGAGGACTGCTGGATTCATCCTTCCCAAGCGTAGAACCCACTCTCGCCCTTCAGATGTCGGCTTACGTGGGTAACGCTTGGGGTAACGCGCCTTTTGTTCGGCGGTGATTGCCTGTACATACCCCTGAAGTTGAGGGCGAAAGAAAATAAGTATTAATTAAAATGACTGACCTACACTGGCTCTGGGTTGGTTCAGCATGAGCGCTGAAGCTTATGAGATCAATTTTCACAAAGAATCCATAGTCTCAACGGATTTTGGTAAACTCTATCGCTTGGTCTGTATTTTTTCATCAAGTCCTAAGTTTGAAATTGAAAGCGCAAGACTCATGATGCGTTCCACATCGCAGACCAAAAACCGCTGATTGGATCCTTCGAATGCTACGTAGAACCCACCGCCAAAGGATATCCTACATATCATTTGTTACTATCTGTATTGCGTGGTCCTACCGCGCCGGCTTCTTAATTACCTAGTGTAGTCCGTTAATCGAACCTCTCTGTCTCTCTCTCTCTCCAAAGTCCCAAGTCAGATTGATCTCGGCATGACCATATTATTCCCACGCCTTCTGAATTCAGTTTCCTTCAATGTATTGGCAGAAGTACACCAGAAATTAGATATTCTATGAAAATATTCCCCCCGCAGACCTACAGAATACACTTGATATCATTGTCATTTTTTGAGATTTTCTTCTTTGCAATTGGCTCCAAACATAGAGCACTAGGGATCGGTTATGCCGTGCTCTAGAGTGCTAGGAGCTAGCACCAGTTGTGTGGTGTTTCTAACATTCCGAATGACCTTGAATTGCCTGTCCTTCAATGATTGAATTGTGGCCCTGAAGAATAATCTTCGGCCTGAATAGCACACTAATAATCTCGATGATCCCTGCGCTTGACTCAATTGTTTGCAACAGAGCAGGTACCATTATTGAGTTAGCTGTCTAATTCTTGTATCTTTAAATAAAGGTATTGAAAACCCACTTTTTGTAGGACATGGACCAAATGAAGGACTCCAAGATGGTTGAGAAAACAGTTCTATGGTATCAAAGAGATCATATAATGCAAGGAAGTTATTTCAACATTCTTCTGTCTCTAGTCACCGTCACGGTAGGGCACTGTTTATAAGTCCAGTTTGTAAACCGGTTTATAAACAGCAGATTATAAACCTGTTTTTAAATGGTCGAGCTGAAAGTACCGGTTTTTAATTCACAGTGGCAGTGCTTGGTACGACCCAACATTGACCAGAAATCGGATGACCGCCAGTGAAAATAATGTTCAAAGAATGACCTCTAACCTCAGTATGAAAGGTGTCCCTCGGATGATTCAGAATACTGCCAAACTGATTTAGACTGATTTGAATTCTGGGCATCGTTGAACCTAAGTTCAGCTGCTGAGCCTTCCAGAGGCCGTACAAAGGCCCAGGTCCAGAGGTTGGGTTGCCTTCACTTGCCTGGCGCAAAATTGAGGCGAAAAACTGCCAAAACATCCGACTCGGAAAAGATTGTTTTTGGTTCTTTTACAGTAAGTGTTTATAAACACATTTATAAACGCCCTGTTTGCAAACCCAGAATTAAAAACTGTTTATAATGGTCCTGGGAATTATAAACAGCACCCTACGAGTCTAGTGAGCCCTCGGCGGTGCATAGGCTTTTGTGAAGGCTCAGATAGGGGTGACGTTTCCCTTTTTGGCGGCAAGATACGGCCCGAGATCAAACTTTAGATTTGCGACTTCGTTCTGCTCCAAAACTACCGACCACAGAGTACGATTATTTTGCGAAGAAAAATGCCATATCTGTCCGGTGCGCCAAAGATGCGTCGAGAAGTTGATACTTGCTGTGGCTAGCCAGCGATTGAGCGCTCCAAGGCTGCCTAAAACAGCACAATAGCTGTGGCTGCAGTGCAGAACGTCGACAACGCGCTTCGTGGACCGATTCCTGCCCTCAGCGAATGGCATTTCAGGCCGGGCTCGTGAACAGCCTCTATGGTATAACCAGCCACAGTGCGTACATATCTCAAAACAGTCGTCCAGAATCACATATATCGTACTCCAGAATTCTGAACTACTTGCTGTGCTAGCTGATCGAGTCTTCATTTCGAATTTTCCATCAATATCATACAGCTCTGAGCATATATAAAACAACGTGCCCGTGAATTGCCACATCGACAACGTCTCTTCCCACCCCCACATCTACTGCATCCTTGTGCTCTTTTGTGTCTGCCACTTCCATCCGGCATGGATGTTAGTGTTACCAGCGAGGTTTTAACACCCGCCCCAGGAGAACCGACTCGGACGCCTGGGATGATTCTCCGAGTCGTTGGGATCCGTTGTCCGGGACTGCGATGGAGATCCCTACTCCGGCCCGAGATGACGAAGCCTTACTTCGACCAGTCCAAGATGCGAGTCAGATAGGGATGGAACGAGCCCTCCAGATTCTTGGCCCCAGCTGAGTCCATTGTATTCGAGGGCGACGTGTCCGGCTGTCCCTCGTAGGTCCTTTTCTCTGGCACTTAGTATGGCGTTCTGAGTCGCAAACCAACACTCTAGCAAATGGGGAGTACTTCCCTTGGTCCAGTGCGCGCAGTTTAAGAGATATCTCTAAGAGCAGACATCTCGTTTCGATCACTTCAAGATGTGCGTCAGATAGAGCCTGCGACGAGCCCACCAGATCCTGTACTCCTTGGGGAGCCACATCTACCGTTATCTCCATCATTATATTCACTACTGGAGCTACTCGAAAAGATATACCGGACTACGCCAGTACGTCGTCTTTCTCTGGCGCTTGATATGGGTGCGAAGTCGCAAAAAAAATCACTCTAGATGGTTACCCAACGCATTTGAACGTGTTGTCACGGTCTATGGAAACGAAGAGACGTTGACGAAAATTTTCCGCCATTATAAGGTACGGGAACTCGTCCTAACAAATGTAACTTTGTTGACGCTTTTTCTTGTGCCGTCTTGCAGTACCTGTTCCACAGGTATCGGATGTGCCTGTCTCGCATTGGGAGAGACGAACGTGGGGTCGAAGGATATGCTATGCCGGAATGGCAGGTATCACGCGCATACGCAAAGACTGTCATAAACTAGGCTCCTACATCGATCTCGATAAACTTGTATGCAGGGTACGTCCTCCATATCCTAAATTTATTGTGTGCTCAACGGAGCTTCAGATACGGTAATTCTTATTGCTATGTAATATTACAGCCAACTAATTTCCGGCCAGCCCTCGCCCAGAAATGCAAGACCTCCAAACTTGGTGCAAAGACTCGATTATCTTTCCGAACGGCCGTCCCTGCCCTCGCAACCGGCTCGGATAGAACAGCTGCTTGGACCATCAAACTGTCCTTGCGTTGAAGGATGTCGAGCTTCTGCGGGATCGAAAGGACCTTACGAAACTATATTTCAAATTCTGTGAATTGACTGTCTTGGGCGAGGGTACTGGGAAACCATCTGGCTTTGCGCAATTGGTGCAGGCCGAAATTCGTCTGGCCAATCGCCGTATAGAGAATTGTTACTGTGCGTAAGCAATATGAAGACGGGGACGACATGAACTTGCCTCTCTCATGCAGAATAACGTCAACGCTGGTGAATATGCCAATATTCCTGCCACTTCAGTTTGTGCTGATGCTCCCTTTCAAGCGAGGAAGGCAGGTTTCGAGGAGGGCGTGGGCTCGGCAGAGGAGAGTTCACAGATTCAAGATGAATTGGACAAGATAGACAAGGGTCTGGCCAAAATAGGGGAGACTTTGAGAGAATCCAAAGACTTTTGGCAGGGCGTTGACCGGAAACTGGCATCGGTATCGCTGGCATTTGCAAACCAGCAGGCAAAAGATCCTCCCGACGGTATCACAACCGGCCCAGAGGCAAGTCCTGTCTCCGTTCTATTGTATCCTGCGAATACTGACTTTCGTGCCAGGAACTTCGTATTGAACGCCACGCGGGGGAGATCCACGCTGGCCTACAGACTGTCCATCAGGCAGCAAAGCAATACTCCAACTCAAAAAAGATACGCAAAGCCGGCGATAAAATTCTTAAGGATGCAGCAGATCTGACCAAGAAGTGTACCGGCGTTGTCCAAGCTCAAACGTCTGTAGAAATCCAGCTTTTTGGTCCGACCTGCAATCGAAAGAGCGACCGCATGGCGCTCTCGCCCTTGACGAAGGGCCTGGGCAACCTCGTCGGCGGCTATCAGAAGCTCTCACTGCGATTCACGAAGTGGGCCAAGATGGTCCACCTCCTCTTTTGGTTCGCAGGGACCGCTAACGATAAAATGCACAGTAGGTATTCATTCGATACAGCCGAGTCTATGGACTGACGTTGTTCCTCAGCGGATAGACCCGACCATCTTCAAGTGGCTCAGGCAGAGTTATTAGCCAAGGGACTTTTTAGCTCCTCTTATTCCTCTTATGCGCTTCCCTTTGAGACCACCTTCATGTGCGTTGATGTTCGCCTTCACGCAATGCGGAAATTTTGGGCCGAAGTTCTAGTACGGGTAGATAGCGTGTAGGTCTCCTTAATTCTGCGCCATCGGCGATCCGTATTTTCTGTGTCCTGCACTTTAATACTTCCTTGGATATTAATGACACTTCCCGGTTCACGAGAGCATATTAGTTGGAAGATTATAAGTATGTGAACGCGCGACAAAGACGCGTTGAGGCGAAGTCGGCCCGGGCCAACCTAAGCCTGTCATGCGCTCGTTTCTGAAACGCTTGTCCAGTCCTTCCTCTAAATCTTCTTCAACGCTTCACGCACATTTTAAAGTTTTACCCTGGCTTGAGATCTTGAGACGCAGCTCTTGCGAGACGCGGGCCCTCCCGCGATCCTGCTTCTGCTATCACTCGCCGGTGTAATCAGACCGTGTCGGCATCCCGTCCCGTAACATCCCGTATGAAGCGCCGCTTATCAGACGCGGTAACTACATCCTGACACCGAAGCGAGGACCGACAGGACAGGGATTCGACGAAAGAACGCATCAGCGGCTCAGTCCGTCACCTATTCTGGTCGGGAAGTCGAGGAACACAGGGAACAACAAAAGAGATCTTCGTACGCGTATCATCAGCGGCTCGTGTCACCTATTCTGGTCGGAGAACCATACCGGACACAGAGTCCGTTGATTCCAATTTCCATGACCTTATAACAAGCGCCTCGCAAGTCGCGTTCTTCCAAGAGACCCTCAACATCCATGGCGCTCGCGTCATTCAAGTTCCTCTGCCCCGACTCCACGCCGAACCTCTTCGCCTTCAACGACGCCTGTATACGCGCGTCATGGAGCGCCTTACTCCCTCTCTATGCAGCGTTCTATTCTGCCTCGCCTCCATAACGCCAAAACGCGCGAGGCTTTTCACCGCGTTTCTCACTTTGGACGAAGCCGCGTCGCTTTCCGGCACACCTCCGATTCAGCCTGACGTTGCTCCGCGTCCGAGCAAACGCACGACCATCCTCCTATCCTCCCCCGCCCTCCTCCAAATTCTCCTCTGGGCCGGAATCGGTATCTCCCAATTCCACATCGCGTCCAGTACCACCAACAACAAAATCCCCTTCCTCCTCGCCCTATCCTGGGTCTACGCGTTCCTCCGCCCCTTAATTGGGAAACGGATCGTCGTAGCGCCCCTAGACCTCTTCTGGCTCTACCTCCTCCAGTTGGGTGGGGCGGGGCTACTTTTGGGCGGCGCGGTGTTTTACCCTGCGGGATCCGGCAATGCCCATGCTACGATTAATATGGTGGTACTGGTGGTGAACGCAGCATTGACGTGCATCCCGCTTGTCGTCGTTCTGAGTCTGCCCATGGCGCTCCCGGTGACAGAGCCCGTCCCGGGGGGATTGGTTAGTTTGCTATTTAGATGTCCAAAATAATTACCGACCCACTGACTTGAATAACTCTTCTTTCCTTCTACTTGTGCATATGTAGGAGCCCGCGCCGGAGGACTGCACGACCCTGTTCAGCTGGATCACCTTCGCGTGGGTGTATCCCCTCATTCGACGGGTACCTCTCTCTCTCTTCTTCTCCTTTCTTTTCTCTCTTCTTTGCCACAGCTAACTGGGAGGAGCAGGGAACGAACAACACGCTCACGGAGAAAGACGTCTGGGATCTGAGCCCCACGCTCCAATCGCGCCCCGTGTTCCATAAATTCATGCAACTCAGACGCAGCACGCTCCTGCGGAGTCTCCTCGCTTCGAACTCATTCGATATTGTGTACGTCCCGACTGCGCTGTTTTTTTTTTTTTTTAAATTAACATTGCGTTGCAGCCTCGACGCCTTCCTCTCGATCGTCAGCGTCCTTCTCACTTTCGCTGGACCTGTACTCCTCAAGTACGTCGCGCATCTCCCCTCCCATCTCCCTCCCCTCCTATCTAGCCTATGCATGCATAGCTTCTGACGATGGTTAATAGTCTTATTCTGCAACAACTCGAGCACCCCGTCGAGGGCGGCCAGCGGCTCGCGTACCTGTACGCGTTTTTGGGGTTTGTATGTCAGGTTTGTAATATAATCTCCCCGTGTTATTCATGCGGTGTTCACCCATTCGATGTTATTAATCCGGTACACTTATCTAGATGGCGAAAAGCGAAGCAGACGCAAACCACTTTTACTACGGTCGCCGCGCCTCGACGCGCATACAGACGGAGCTGATGGTCGCGGTGTACGACAAGGCTCTGAAGAGAAGGGATTTCGCGGGGGTTGTGGATGCCGGAGCGAGGAAGGAGGCGGAGGCTGTGAGGGATGCGAGGGATGCGAAGGCGAAGCAGAAAGATGGGAGGGCTGCCACACCAACACAAGGAAGCGCCGCGGCGACGAAGAAAGATGACGAGAAGGACACGGGCCCGAAGAAGGGGGCGCAGCTTTCGAAGATCCTGAACCTCATGTCTGTCGATGCGAGTACTGTGCGTTTCCGGCTCCTTCCAATCCGACTCAAATATTAAATACTCGTTTTTTTGGCAGGTCTCTTCGATCCCGCTTTCGATTTTCTTCCTCTACGGCGGTTTGTTTGACTTACCTTTTCGTTTTCATCGGTATACGAGTGGCTGAGCATGATTCTGTATGCAGCGCCTTTCGAGCTGGGGCTCTGCGTGTTCCTTTTATATCGCCTTGTGCGTGCTTTCACTTTCACTATATCCTGACCGTCGACTGAACTCTTTTTTTTTTTTCAAAAAAAGCTCGGCTGGGCCGCCTTCGCCGGCCTCTTCTTCGTCGTCATCTCGATCCCTCTCAACTTCCTCGTCGCGAAATTGAGCGTCAACTACGAAAAGGGGATCGTCACCGCGCGGGATAAGCGCACGAGTGTGGTTAATGAGTTTATCAGCTCTGTGGGTGTTTTCTTGCTCTCTCTCTCTCATTCTTCCTTCGTTATTCGAAAATCGAAATCAGCATGCTTACTTATGAGTTCGTTCAGATCAAATTCATCAAATTCGGTGGGGCGGAGGAGAAGTGGTTGAAGAAGACGAACGACGCGAGGGATGAGGAGCTTGGGTGGCTGTTTAAGAGTACGTTTATTCGCTCATCTCATTCCGTTTCGTCCTGGTGTGAATTCCTTCCACAGATCGGATCGTTCAGCTATTTCACCGTGTGACGTGGTATGTATATCTCGACATTCGCGTTAGAAGATTACCATTCCTGACAATATATATTACAGGGGCCTTCCCCCATTGATGATATCGGTGTCGTCGTTTTTCGTGTATGTTAAGCAGGGGAACGAGTTGACGGTCGCGACTGCATTCACGGTTTGTCTTCTCCTTTCTCCTATTTATCCTTCCTTCCAAGAGCTGACGTGAGACACGAGGCGCTGGCGGTGTTCAATATGGTCAAGTGGGTGCGGATTGAATATTGAGGGTAGATGCTGATTCTGCTGCGTTATAATTCAGTGTGCCATTGAGTGTCGTGCCGTGGATAATTACGTATTTACTTCAGGTGCGAGACTCATCATCATTCTCAACTCTGACGCTGATACTTATACTTGCATCTAAAGGCATCTGTCGCCCTCTCGCGAATCTCCACGTTCCTGGACGAAGACGAAGTTTCCGACGACGTGTCGACTCTGAAGACCACCACCGCGCTCGAAGACGACTCCGGGCTCGGTCTCGTGATCGAGAACGGGTCCTTCAAGTGGAATGAAGTGGAAGTCAAGACGGATCCATCTGCGGCGACCCCGAATCCGACTCCGAATGAGCCTCAATTCGAATTACGCGACATCTCGGTGTCCTTCCCCGAGGGAAAGCTCACGTGTGTGGTCGGTCCGACGGCGAGGTATGGTTGGGTTGATAATTTGGGTCGAAGATGTTGTGTCTGATATGTGATTTTTTTTAGTGGGAAGACGGCTTTATTGGTAGATCTTTTTTTTTTTTTTTTTTTTTTTTTCGAAGCAACTGCCTGTTATAGTAATTCGCTTACCATAAATGGCGTTACTGATGCCTATCCTCAGCTGGCCCTTCTGGGTGAAATGACCTCCCTTCCCGGAACTCACAGCAAGCCCCCCAAATCCTCTAGGGTCGACGAGAATGGGCTGATGCACTGCTGTTCCTACGCTGCTCAAACCGCATGGCTGCAACACGCCTCCATCAAAGGTTAGCCGAAATGTGTCTGCTGTCTTTTGTCTGACTTAGGGATTAGATAACATCACTTTTGGGTTTCCTTTTGACGAGGAGAGGTATCAGAGTGTCCTGGATGCTTGTGCGCTGCGGCCCGACCTGGATATTCTGACAGATGGGGACCGCACTGAGATTGGAGTCCGGCGAGTTCACTGGTTGGCCCGTATCGTCCCACTTTCGTGCTAACACAGACACAGGGGTGTGACCCTCTCCGGGGGTCAGAAAGCCAGGGTCGCGTTGGCCAGAGCCGTTTATGCTTGGACGAAATATGTTCGTGGATATGCCCTTTTGAAGCGAGATCGGATGACTAACCAAACTCGATAGGTTTTGCTCGATGATCCACTCAGTGCCGTCGTGAGTGCTTTCCCGAGATTAATGCAGGCTCTTTCGGCTCACCCCGCTCTCACCTAAAGGATAGCCACACAGCTCGACTTTTGTTCGACAGACTCTTCTGTGGGCCTCTCTTGAAGAACCGGACAGTGGTATGCAGCTATTCTTGTGTCTTAGACTTCACGCCTCAAAACGCCTCTAGGTTCTCGTGACCCACCATATTGATCTATTCCTTCCAGCTAACGGACTCGGAGCCCAATATATTGTGCGCATGCTGGACGGTCGCATTGACACGCAAGGCACTGTCCAGGACCTCCGTGCTCGTGGCTTGCTTGACGCCATTAAACACGAATTGCCCTCGGAAGCGGCATCGGCAGACAACAAAGAATCTGATACTGAAGCAAAGGCGGCATCGGCTCAACCTGTCACAAAACTCGTGGAGGATGAAGAGCAAGCCAAAGGGGACGTCGAGGTTGGTATTGTCGTTCATTTTCATTTATCGTCACTTGAACTCATATCGATGTAGTGGCGCATATACAAAACGTATCTGAAGGCTTCGTCTTACATAGTCTGGATTCTTGTCGTGTTTGGATGCTTTTTTATCGATGTAATCTGCCCATATCCTCGTTGAACCGCTTTTCCTTACAATTTCTCTAGCTCCTGGAACTGGGTCAGAAATTTTGGATCAAGGTCTGTTATCATCGTTCCAATCGCGCCCTTTTAACCTCGATCAGGTTTGGGGAGAAGCATATCAGACCACGTCCGACTCGGATCTGCTGGGCTTCATCCTTGCCAAAAGTACGCGTGGGACCACCGGGATACTTGCCAATTCGTCGCTCGCAACGGCGCCGCCTTTGGGATTTCCTGCCGCACAGGATCAACCCATGTTCTACATTGGTATATATGCACTAATAGGGGTTTCGGTCACTACATCAACTGTAATCTTTACCGGCATCCAATTTTGGGGCGGTCTTCGGTCAGTCCTATTTCTTTCATTTATTTCTCGGGCTTACATAATCATTTTTTTCTTCTTTTTTTTCAGAGCATCTCGCCTCTTGTTTCGCGATCTCCTGAGGAAATTGGCGTACTCCACTTTCAGATGGTTTGATTCTACACCCAAAGGTTCGCCGTAGATAATTTCACCAGCGCACATTCTAAACCTCCTTGTCAGGCCGCATATTGAACCGCGTCGGGAAAGACATATCCACCGTTGGTCAGTCATCGCTCCCTTTTATCTTTCGTTGCGCCTGACCCGGAGATCACAGACACCGCTCTATCACAGTCCATTGCCACCTTTACTTACACTCTGGCACAATTATCGATTGCGGTTGTGACTGTTGGGTGCGTTCGTTGCCTCTGTATCTCAACCGACTGTTTACGCTTTGCGTCTAGCGTCGTGTTTCCTTATTTCCTTATTCCCGCGTCGCTCTTGTCTTTCGCATACTACAAGCTTTCCGTGGGATACCTGCACTCTTCTCGAGACCTCCGTCGCATGGAAGCCAACACTAGGTCTCCCATCTTCACAGGGTTCAGTGAACTACTGGAAGGGATCGTGACAGTCCGCGCCTTTGGGGTAGAAAAACGGTTTTTGTCGGAAATGTATACCAAGGTGGACCTCACAACACGCGTAAGTTACCGTAACTTTAGTTCGTTTACGGGCGTAAACTCACAGTTCTACAGCTCGGGTACAAGTCAGTCATTCATACTTGATTACCAGAATCTGAGGAATCCTAATGCGGCCTCGGCAGCTTCTGGCTGACGAATAGGTTAGTAAATAATCCGCTTATGTGCTGCCCTCGCTGACCAAACTCAGATGGCTTCTCTTGAATTTCGATTATCTAGGGGCCAGTGCTGTTTTCATCACCTCATTGCTAGGGATATCCAGTTTCGTGCCTGCAGGTTTGGCCGGGATTTGTATCACAGTGCGGTTTTCGAAGTTCATACTTGTGCATAGTCTGAAACTCTTCTAGTCGGCGATGTCGTTCTCCCGGACGTCGTCTCTCGCCTGTCGATTCTACACAAGCCTCCAAGTCGACTTGAACGCGGTCGAGCGTGTGGTTAATTATCTCGAGATTCCTCAGGTTTGTTCACCTGTCTGACGTAATACGCCGATGCACTAATGGCAAGATGTTCAGGAACCGCCTGCGATTATTGAATCCCAGAGACCGCCGGCGTATTGGCCGTCCAGTGCCAGCCGCAACGACTTGCTCGTCGTTGAAGACTTGGAGGTTAAATATGCGCCAGATCTCCCTTCAGTTCTGCACCGCATCAGTTTCTCTCTCAAAGCCCGAGAGCGAGTAGGTTTATTGGGACGGACTGGTGTGTCAGATTTTTAAGCCCCAAGTATCTTCTTATCTTATCATTCAATACAGGCAGCGGGAAATCCACCCTTGCGACGAGTCTCTTGCGTTTTGTATGTGTCAAGTCTGTGGCGACGACTACTTTCTAAAATGTGACAGGTGGAGCCCTCAAGCGGTCGCATTTTCGTGGACGGTATTGATATCTCCAAAATCGGATTGAATGATCTCCGAACCCGACTGGTACGTAGTCAGTCATCTCTGACCGACATTTTAACGACCGATACCCGCAGACCTTTATCCCTCAAGACGCTACTTTGTTTTCCGGCACTATAAGGGACAATCTAGACCCTTTTGGCATGCTTTTTTGCTTTTCCATGAGACACTGGTATTGACGCCCGGTCGCGCAGATGAATACGAAGACGCTGCATGTCGAGACGCGTTGCACCGGGTGCATCTTTTGAATCGGAGCACGAACCAATCACAAACGACTTCCGCGAGGGCGACGCCCGTGGCTGAGCTGGAGGGCGACACATCGACTATTTCTGGCGTCTCGACCGTCACGGAGTTGGACCAGAAGCCAGTAATCACCCTCGATACTCTAGTCTCGGCCGAAGGTATGCCGTGGTCAACCTTGAGTGCGCTCTGCTCATCCTTCACAGGGTCCAACTTTTCCCATGGACAACGACAGTTGATCGCTTTGGCGCGCGCCCTCCTCCGCCAGAGCTCGATAATCATTCTCGATGAAGCCACGTCCTCTATCGACTTTGAAACCGACCAGAAGATCCAGACGACCATTCGGGAAGAATTTAACGACTCCTTACTTCTGACCGTCGCACATCGCATCAAGACGGTAACGAATTGCCGAGTTGTGTGTAGATCAGCGACTTACCCGTATGCTAGGTGATTGATTACGACCGACTGATAATTTTGGACAAGGGCAAGCATGATACCACACTCTCTTTGACATATTATCATCTAACCATCGTTGCAGGCAAGATTGCCGAATTCGACACGCCGTACAACTTGATTCAGAAGAAGGATGGGATTTTCCGGGACATGTGCATGAAGAGCGGGACATTCAACGAGTTGGAAGCGGCGGCCAAGGGAGAGAAATAATGACATCTTACGTTACGATGTTGAGTTGCAGCATTCGAGTTCACGACGATGTTGTCTGCAGGCTGGACTAACTTGAATTTTGGCACGGTTTGGTGTGAGAAATCTCGGTAAGAGATAGACACTGAAATTTCTGACTCTAGCATGGTGCAGAAAAGAGAAGATTTGTAGAGCTCAGCGTTGCGTCGAAGATGAGAAAATAATCTGATCTAGTAAACAATCCAAATCTGGACTTTCATCCGGACAATCAAGTCATCCCGCACGGACCCGCCGGCAGCGCTCGTCCTCTTCATCTACAACCAAAATGACCACTGACAGAGGGTACAAGTCTTCCCTGAGGAACGATGGTGGAGGATAATTCTGAACCGTGCATTTGTCAGGTTTCTTGGCGTTACCCCACCAATCGCGACGGCAGAGTCCAATGAGCGAGAAAAAGAGGTTACGGTGACCCTCATGGAGGAACTCAGACGTCAAAATACATTTGAGTCGGAGGAGGAAGCTCACAGAAGGTGAGCGTCGTCCCTACAGTCAGGCGTTGTCGATCCCCGCCGCCGTCGTACTTGCCAGGTCGCCGATCCGTGTTCCAACGCACCAAGAACCACCTCGATTGTGGTGGCCTCTCGGAAGTTCTTACACCTGCGAGATCTGTCGTGCGTAAACTTGACATGAATCGTTCGGCCCTCGTTCGGTTTCTTATGCACAACCGCGGCTGGGGTCCCACGCACTGGCCCAGAGTCGTCTCAGACACTGACGTTCGCTACAATGGCGCTTCAATAGGGAGATTGTCCTCGGCCGCGTCGCTTCTCTGGTAAAAAAGTTTGTTCGTACAGTGTCGATGTCGCGGGGGCTCTCGGAAGCCGCAGCAACGGCCGCCGGTGGCAAGATATTCACGTTTGGTTCCTATCGACTGGGTGTGCACGGGCCAGGAACCGATATCGACACCTTGTGCGTCGTCCCGAAGCACGTCTCGCGGGACGACTTTTTCGAGGTGTTTGAGCCGATGCTTATGGAGATGGAGGGTGTCACGGAGGTCTCGGTACGTGGGGAAGGTTTCCTTTGGAATTGAGTTCTGACTAACTTTGCATGCAGGGCGTCCCAGACGCGTATGTCCCAATTGTCAAAGCCAGGATTTCGGGGATCCCACTAGATTTCCTGATGGCTCGTCTTGCACTCTCGTCAATACCAGACGACCTATCCCTCAGGGACGACACTCTTTTACAGAATCTGGACGAACGATGTGTACGGAGTCTTGGTGGTGCGTCGGGTTTTCATTTCTTCATCCTTATTTTAATCTCCTTCGCAGGCTCCCGGGTAGCAGACGAGATATTGCGCCTAGTACCCAACGTGCAGGTCTTCCGAGACTCCCTGCGCTGTATAAAATTGTGGGCTCAACGTGTGTTCACTTTGTGCTCTCAAAGGACGCGATGATTAAATTCGTTTTAGGGAGAGCTATATATTCAAAAGTAAATGGTTTTCTAGGTGGGATTGCATGGGCGATTCTCGTTGCCCGGGTATGTCAGCTGTATCCTAATGCTATTGCCGGCGCGATTGTTGGCCGATTTTTTATAATAATGTATCGATGGTGTGTGAACGCGTTGTTTATTGGATCTCTCCCTAACTTCTCCCCAGGTCATGGTCGCAGCCTGTCCGCTTAAAACAAATTGAGGAGGGGCCATCACAGGTCCGAGTATGGAATCCTAAGGTGCGGATAGAACGGCCTCTCCGCCACACGATGACTCAGTCCGCCTCAGCTATATCCTGCTGATCGGTCACATCGGATGCCGATTATTACTCCTGCATATCCTGCAACGTGCTGTACTCACAATGTAACGGCATCAACGCAGATGATTATGACAGAAGAATTCAAGAAAGGTGCATTCGATATCTTGTGAATCAGCACGGCACTCATGTAACCTCCAGCTGCCGATATCGTCGACAAGGTCATTGTCGGCAAGGCAGCTTGGTCTGAGCTCTTTGCGAAACATGACTTTTTCCATAAATACCGGTATTACCTTCAGGTCATTGCTTCGACGGGCAACGCGGACGTGCAGACAAAATGGTGGTTATCGAATGTTTTCTTCTCGACTTATTTCTTCTGATAATTACGAGGGCGGGAACCGTGGAATCCCGGATACGACAGCTGGTGATGAAGCTTGAGTACGTCGACTCGGTGACCTTGGCGCATCCTTTCATCAAAGGTTTCGAACAATTACTTTACTGCCTTACCGACGAGGAAGCACGACTGGTAGCACAAGGTGAAATTTCCGACGCCGTGCTCAAACGGAAGAAGGAAGACATCGAAGGCAAGGAGGGTGGCGGCGTGGTATATTCGACGACTTTCTACATCGGTCTTCAAATAGAGCCAAAACAAGGTACTGTAAACCCCAATGGTCGATTCTCGTTCGCTGATTCTGATGCACTCTTTCAGTCGGCGCTGTTGGTCCTCGGCGACTGGACATCGCGTATCCCACGCAAGAGTTTATTAAACTCGTCAGAGTCTGGGAAAAGTTTGACGAATCATCCATGAGCATCGTCGTGCAAAATATCAAGAGGTCTGCAAAGCGCTGGAGGAGCTACATATGCTTGACTGATTGCTTCTTCCTGTGAAGCTCCATGCTGCCAGACTACGTGTATGATGTAGGAGAACGGCCGCGGAAGCTCGTACAGAAGCGCGCCAAGGTGTGCTGAAGTTTTACATTCGGATCCCGTTCGCTCACCACGCGGGAATGTTGCAAGAGGCCCAGCAAGTCAAGCAACACGTCCCCGGATATACCGTTTAGACTACAACGGTCTGTCTTCCGTGCCGGCTTTCCTTGCTACCTCATCTCGTTGTGCTTTCTACACTACAGATCTTCCCACCCGCCCGACTTTCCAAGATCCAGTGAAAATGACGTGCCCATGTCGCTCTCCCCTGTGGTCGAAGTTGCTGGCGCGTTCGCGCCGAAAGACCCGCTGGATATCCGGTCACCGCAACTACCTTTCGGCGAGAATGTCGCTGTCGCCAAGGGAGCATTGTCTCCCCAATGAACCTGGCACGCTCGGGTCTTCGCGTTCTGTCATGGCCGCTGTGGATTTCCGCAACCGTCGATGTTTCTCGTCAACGCGTTCCTCCCAAAGGATATCTTCTCAGTCCCCATTTGGTTATTTATCGTTCTTTTCAGGGAGCCGCGGTCACCCGGAGCCTCGTACTCGGTAAACCTCTTACTTTCTTTGTTGGTTTCCTTTATTTCTTCATCCTGTCTGGTTCCTATTTTTAGCTACGTTGACTGCCCTACGTGTACATATCTTTCGCTTAACACACACGAGAAACGAGAATACGACCCTGACGATCCTTTCCTTTTCTACATACATACCCATTACGAACCATATACCGCATACCGTATACAGAGATACATTGCATCCTGCCCTTGTTCATTGTGCCTCACTGCCTTACATACCTCACGCGCCTACGTAGTTTATTCGTTTGTTGTTCTGACAGTTGAGTATTATGACTGTTGTTGGTGGTGGGAGTGGGATGGGTGTTGTTTTGTTGTTAGTCGTGAAGACGAGTTGCCTAATTGGGTGTTGGGAGGTTAGGTGTTTGGCGCAGCTTGGTCTGTCTCAGTCCCCATTTCGGTTTCTAAATACTCGTTCGTCAACAAAGTCCTGGAAAGCACTTCTTTCAGACCAAAAATATAACTTGAAGGAAGCACAAAATACATACTACGGATACAATAAGATTTAGTCCTTGAAAATATTATAGTAACCCGAGACCGCTACTGTCGATCGTACGCAAACACCCCTGCGGTGACCACTAATGACCACAAGAACCCTCCTATCCAGAAAGAAACCAGAGACTTTGACAGGGTTAAGGCCGATACGTCGGACTTAGTTGGCTGAGCGGAATTGAGAGAGCTAAAGATTCGCCGTGGAAGGAGGAGACAGAGATAACAGTACTGGGTGCTCGGTTTTGACTACCTCCCTCCCGCACCCACATCCGCCCCCCCCCCTCAAAAAAAAAAAAAATAGACAGAAAGCCACCTAGCAAGATGGCCCAAATGCCGTGCGCTCACGTCGAGCTACGGATGCCGTTTAGCGAGGCGTCCCCGATCAGGCGGCAATCCCCCCATCCACTTGCGGCTCATGGTGGGTGAGTGGATGGAGAAGCGGGGATAGTGGAATCGGAGTCGGGGGGACTTGTGTAGATAAATAGTCCACTACGCGTCACTATCCGAGTCGGAACCTCGGACTACCGTCACCAGAATGTCTTTACGCCGAAGGACCTTCCATCTGGACCGGTCCAGTTTTATACATGTCCAGCGAGCAACTGCGGCTGACCCCGAGTCCCACCGAGAAACGATCATAGCCTCCACCATATAACTTTTCAATACCCGATCGATCTTCAGATTGACGAGAGTCAAATGGTGCAGATGTGGGACAAGGGGCTCTGCGCCGTCTCTGTACGAAAGGGAGCGGAGCAGGTCGTCGTCAATACATTGCGGACAACTTCGCAGCTCCAAGTGGGTCATGGATGGTACATAAATGAGGGCGGCCCTGAGGTCACCCGATGCGAGACTAGAATATCTGACCTCGAGGTGTGTTATGTTTGGCGAGCGCAGTTGGAAAGCCGAGAACTGCCTCTCCAGCCATATAAATGAGTGTGTGAGATGCAATGTTACTTCCTGTAGCGCAGGAGTGGATAACCGGGACAAGAACGGCGTGAAATGTAGGTTGCCGGGGCCACGCGGAGGGTAAAATTTGAGCATGAGAGTGGGAAGGTCGTTTAGGGGAATACGCGGTCCGTCTGGAGGAAGCCCAGCCCAGCCAGGCATCTCTATGTCCGCTGCAATAGGATTCTGGCACTGGGAAAGGACCTCAAGGAAAATATTGGGTCGGTGCCTGGCCGTATCTCAGCGTAAGATGGGTGAGTTGCCCCCACGGCATCCCGCCGTGGATATATCCTGTCAGGCTTAATTCGGGATGTGGGGGAAAATGGCATGTTTGCATCCGCGCCCGCTGCGTCGTTTGTCAGAGCAAGTT
Source organism: Mycena leptocephala (assembly GCA_029378395.1). Taxonomy (NCBI): domain Eukaryota; kingdom Fungi; phylum Basidiomycota; class Agaricomycetes; order Agaricales; family Mycenaceae; genus Mycena; species Mycena leptocephala. The sequence goes on along the minus strand of JARJLF010000727.1, from coordinate 40,099 downwards.
CTTCTAGGTTGTCTAATGCATACTCGGCAAGGCTCCTGAGAAACGAAGAAGGCACAGGTTCGCACAGGTGCAACGAACGCCATCGGGGAGCCACCGCCATCACCTCTTTCACCGCGGGATGTACATTCTGGTCATGGCTTCCCCAACACCGGAAGCCTGCAAAAGAGACGGGTACAGCCAACGGTGCCGAGCGCACTACTCCTTCGGGGCGGCTGCACCGGTATCCTGCGACAGTCGGTATCTTCGGCTACACAGGTCTAGGTCTACAGGCCCAGCCCATAACCCTGGGGTGCTAGTTGCAACCCATCTCCAATCAGAACAGACGTGTGCCACTCGAAAGGCGTCCTTGACGTGCAACGACTCAGGGGGGTTGTAAAATATCGAGGTGCGTTGTCTGGCATTCTTCAATGAACTGTTTGATCTGTGTTTTCGAGCTTCCGCGGGTTCTGGCAGTCTGCTCGAGAAAAAGGGTGCGCATGGCGAGCGGCGATGTGAGTGAGCGCTGCAGAAATGGAAACAACGCGTGACATCACGCGTTTGATGAGTTTGATGGCGCTGGAGTCCTTGCAGTCGCCGGAGAGACTATGACTGGTCGTGACGGAGAAAATATTGTACATGGGGAGGTAGTAGGTAGTAGGTAGTAGGCAGTCCGTAACTTTACGAGCCCTCCCAATAGTTAGTCAAGAAAAAATTATCTAGGTTAGATGAATCAGATGATTACTTAATTACATGAATTCTTGCATGAATGCAGTTCAAAAAAATATTCAGAAAACGCTTTCAGCAAGCTATGGTGTTCTCTAAAACCGAACAGCAGGGACCTGTTTCCAGTCTCGGTTGGGAACGGGTTTGGTGACTTTGTGTCTGGAGAATGAAGGTTAGGCTCGTGGTGCTCGGGATACGTACCAAATGACTTACACGGCTTGCAAATGGGATTCAACACCCTGTAATTTGAATACGCGATGGCTTGCGCTCAGACCCTTGCACTGAAGACAATTGTATTGAACGGGCACAGTGGTGAAAGTCGCGGGCGGGCGGGGCAGGTCGAGGCAGCGGATGAGGTCAACTGGCGTGGCGGGGTATCTGAGTTGGTGACTATAACATTTACATGGACATAGGTGAGCAGAGTAGAAACGTGGAGATAGAAGGAGTGGGCGTACACTGTCTTTACGTGCTCGGAGACACATGCAAATGTCTGGTAGTTGTCTAGATGATGCGGGCAACGATTACAGGCCCACGATAGCGTCGGATCGGCGCCAAATTCACTGCGCTTGACGCGCTGCATCTCGGGACCGTTCAATACACGCCACAGTGGGGCCGCGTGCGACTCGGAGACGAAATGAGAGACCTGAAGTACATGTAAGTATATAAGATGGCTACAACTGGATTGCCACATACCGCCGCTCGCCACGAGAATGCGCTATAGGTCTGGCTGTCATCCTTGTTGGGTTGCGGATTGCAAGCGATGCACAAGAAACGGAGGTCGAGGTTATCCATCTCGGCGGCAGTCGAGTCTTCCGCAAAAGGATTGGCCAGTAGAGCCAGGGACGAAGCTGCCGTATATCCGCGCTTGGAAAAATTTAGGACGGTCTTGATCGAGGCAGTCTGAAGGCCTAGATCATGAGCCGCGCGACACCGATGACCAATGGCTGATTCAAATCCAATCAGAGCCAGAGTGTCGACCGAGCAGAGCGGTTGCGCGCACTCAAAGACGTCTGTAGCGAGATCTAGGGTTTGAGTGTGGGTGCCAGAGAGACCACGAGTCCGGTTCCTAAGGCGAACAAGCTCCGCTTTGCGGGCGACTGTCCACGAGACAGTCAGTGCAGGCAAGGCCTCCGCCGCTTCATTGAAATGAGTCCTATTGATATCCACACCATTCGGAGCATTCATGACAGCGCCGAAAACTGGGTACTGGAGCACCTCGTTGACGGGGGGAAGAAAACGCCATTGTGTCGGTACCAGAGTCTTCTTGTACTCTTTATAGATGTTTTCGGCGAGTCGAATGCGGTCCCTCATGCGAGAATCACGTTCGGTTTCGAGACGTTCGTCTTTGCGAGCTCGGACGACGGGTTCTAGCTCCGGGTAGATCTTATTCCAGACTGTTGGAATACATAAGAAATTCAAGTATCATCTGCTGCAACCACGTACCCCGAGTTGTGAGCTGGGTGGGTTGAGAGACGCTAGGGAAATCCTGTATACCCGAGATGTCGGCTTCCGTATACCCGAGCTCGATGAACCTGTCCTTGATTCTGCCCAGAGTAAGTGAGTGTTGGTTGCAGAGGGTGGGTTGTTCTAACGACTTACGCATTATATCTTGCATCGACTTTCGTGCTCAAATCGGTCTCGCGGCGGAGAGCCAATTGTTGCGACCATTCTCCGTAAACAGATTCAGCGTTCTGAGCACACGTTATCTTGAGGTCCATGAAGATACTTTAACCACACACCTCGACCGTAGTCTTCACTAGAGCGATCCGCTCAGCAGTGAAATTCTCTAGTTTTTTCTGCGCTCCAAGAATTCGCATCTGAACATTGCGCTCATAACCATCCAGCTTTGTTGCCATTTTTTCAATGTCTGGTTTCCAGTAAAATTGACTTTTTGCACTGCGTCCGGGTGTAGCTTGAGATAGAGTTAGTCATATATTTATGAGCAAGAAAAAGTGCCGCAACTGGCCGTGTAAGGGACGAGATCGAGTAGCTTGAAATGGAGGAGGGGAAATTGATCTTTAAATTTGGACATCTCGACGAGGCTGATCGGCGTATTAGCGAAGTGGTTCATGTGAAAGACTAGAAAACGTACTTGGCTTTCAGACAGTTTGTGCATGCTCGGCGGCGGAGCCCAAAGTCCACACGGCGAACGTTGTTTGCGTCGCAGGACTGCCGAGACTCAGAAAAATGTCGCCGATAGTAAAGCACCAATACCTGACACCTGGGGTCACCGTACAAAAGATGCGCCCAATGGCGCTCAGAAAGGTCTGACGGACAGTCCGGACCATCGAAATTTTCCCGAGCCTTTTTCCACATGATATTAGCCGCACCCGAACGAAGGTGCGAGCGAAACGCGTGGTTTGTCCGGCTGAGATGAATCAAATCCTTCGGTTCCAGTCGACAAAAAACCTAGTCGGAGGGTGGCAAGGATTAACTCGATTGGTAAAGATGGCTACCTGAAGCAAGAAATCCAGTGGAAGGCGATTATGTAGCACGTCGAGTCCACCGCTGACTTGCGTCTTTTAGCAGGAAATTTTTTGGGTGTAGACTTTTTTGCAACAGTAGATTTCTTCGTTGTCTTCTGTCGTTTCGGAGAACGTTTGGCTAGAAAAATGAGATGACTTGCCGCACAAGTATTTGCATAGAAACGACGCACCGTATTCACTTGCGTCAGATTCTGCACCGCTGTCGTCTTCAGAGTCCTCGAACACGTCATCGTCCTCTGTTCGATTCCTTTGGGCGAGTTTACGGTTGAGCAGCAGCAGCTTGAGTTGGTCCAAACGATCAAGAATTTTGGAAGCGCCAGGCTGCCGGACGGGCGAAAGAGTCTGCTCTGTCTCTCGTCCGGACTGACGCCGAGTATCGCTCATGGTAGAGGAAGAAGTAGAGGAAGAAGTTCTCAAAGTGGAACTTCAATTCCTTTTCGTGTGTTGCCGTAAGACCAGACTTGATCTGAACCACGTCAAACCAAACACTCGCATTTTCAAAGTTAGCGTCAATCGTGGACACGACTTTATATATGTGCCCCTCCGACTTTGTCCTATCTAGTATCCACCCGGCTTTCGCCTCGACGTTCGGGTTGCTCGAATTGCCGTGTAGATGTTGTGTCCGAGTCGCAGTTACAAGTATCTCTGCATCTTTCTTAAACGGGATCAGGCGCTCCGGAATGATAGGTTCATTTCCGCTGGATTGGATAACGCGCTGGCTGTATTTTGGACCCCTGGCAGAGGCTCTGTCAATTTTAGGTTAAATAGCCCACCATCGTTCAAGGCTCGACCACCAGCACTACATCCGGAATTGTGATGCTACTGCCCAACATGAGTTGGAAACCGAAGTCTTTCGAAGACTCTCAGCTTTAGAGTACAGCCCCGCAGGTCGTAGAAATGTCTAGTTTTATTTAACTGCATAATATGTATGTTACCTTTCCAAATGACCCACTGGATTAATTTACCTGCCAAGGATCTCGTCACCACTCAACACCTCATCGGAGTCGAAGTCGCTGTCCGCTGAGTCGTCGTCTGAGTCTTGGTCTTCGTCGTCATCTGAGCCTTGGTCTTCAGCCTCCTCAACCGCTACGTCTATTTCGCCTTCGCCTTCCCTTCGGGCATTGCGCCGCGAGGAAACCAGCAAGCATCGGGAATATCTGCCTCCCATGTCCAGCCTGGATCACCGTCATCCTCTTCCTCGATGGACAGCTCATCCTTCTCCTCTTCTTTCTTGATGGACGGTTCGTCTCCGACCATGTTAATGTCCCCGTCACCGTCCGATTCGGCATCTGAGGTCTCGTAGTCGTGGGCCTCCACGGGAAAGGCTGCGGCGACATAGGCCGGCTCCAGCTTGCTATCAGCCTCTTGCCCCCAACGGTCTGGCGATTCAACGGATTCATCGGAATCATTTTCAGGTTCGATTGGGCGAGTGACCCAAATACCGGGGCTTTCTTCGACCGTCTCCCACTTGCACCCAGAGATCAGCGGAAAGATGAGGGCATCCTCCAGCAATGCTTCAATGAATAGCGATCCATCGAGGTCCTCTTCATCAAGTTCGAACCGTCTCCCTAGTACGATCTTCCAGAAATCGCCCTTTTGCATGAGTGGCCCAGCAAATTCGTCGTAGAGATCGCCGTCGGCCCAGGCAATGATTCCAGTGTCTGCGTTAAACTCGAGATTGAAGGTTTCGCACATCAAACGAGTCGCTCCGCGCTCTCTCAATTCGTGGTACTCATCCCGCCTCCAGAAGTACAACGACGGCACCATGTAGTGCTCATCGTCGCGAAGAGGCGTGTCACCCCGAGGTTGAGAGACACGGTCAGGGTTGAAAGCCTCGTTCTCGTTGGTAGTATCGTCCGCGTCGTCTCGAAAATCCTAACGAAAAAAATTCAATGACCAGTTAAATTTTGAAATCCGCTTTTCTGGCTCCTCACAAGATCAAACTCGAGCTGGCACCCAGTACAGTCCCCGTGCTGAAGTTCCCACATGCATTCAGAACAGCGATATACGTTGTCATCTTCATGCCAAATTGCCACTGGCACATCTGGATCGGGAGCGTCTGGTGGCATAATATGTGTCAAAACTGTAGGCTGCAGCATCGAAATCATTCAACAGACCACTCGAGGTCAGAAAAGCTTCGAGATCTTCGATACCGCGCGCTTCAAGTGCGCGCCGAGTGCTTGCAGGCTCAGTGGCAAGCAGGTCACGTACGACGCGTCCAAGTTTCCCCAGTTTGGCCTTCTGCGTGGCTGGGGTCAACGACAGACTGGTGAGACGGAGCATAATGACGAACCTGCTTTCTAAGTTCTTCGGCAGATGGCTCATTATCGATTTCCATTTTTCGTTGAGCAAAGGTTGAGGAGAAGGAGTTACCGTGACCGTGACTCAGGCTCCTTCGTGACCGAAATCACATGACCGTGCTTTGTCCGCGCGATATTTTGTTCGAAAATATTCCAGCTGGTGGTTGAAGTGTCAACAAGATACCAGTAGCTCCAAAGCCACTCACGAAGTTCATTTGACATTTGGAACCCCGCACCAATCGGAGTCACCGTCCTCAAAGTCCTCACCCGAGTCCTCACTTGAACCTTGCCCTTAATTTCTCAGTCCCAACCCTCTCGATCGCTACATCAATTTCGGCAGCTTCGCCTTGGCTTCGTCTGTTTCGTAGGTGCGTTCAGACACCTAACAATTATTTACTTCCCCGCAATCAATCGGTGTTGTTTTTCTCGTTGACGGATGGTTCATCTACACAATTTACTTCCCCGGAATCGGCTTCATCCTTATTTTAATTGGCAGAACGCCATAGGCAAATCAGCTCTGGTTACAATTTGGACAGATTAGCTTGGTGATTTTGCAGATTTCGGAATATTTGAGCAGCCGTATCGCGCGGTTTAACTGCGGGAAGCTGCATTTCAAAAAAATCAAGGTAAGGATCATACAAAGAAGCAAGGCAGCGCACATAGTGACCAACGTCGTCTATGACAGTCAGCGATGCGAGTTGCGCGCGAAGCCGTCGGGTATTGCGGTCGATCAGGTCATATACGGCTGGGGGCCTGCAGGTGTGTATGTGAGATGACATACAGATTTCCGAGGTTTAAACGAACCACAAGTCGCGCCTTGAGCCTACTATAACATGGGTAGGCAGACTATCAATAATGGTGAGCAAGAAGGGAGTCGCTTCGAGTTGTGTCCCGTTATCAACAAAGCATGCGGTTTCCTGCTCGACGCTTGTCTTGGTGGTAATGTATCCAGGCCGTTCGGGATCTGATATAAAATATGTATCCTATACTTTATCACGTTAGAGCCGTCCAGGTAAGTATATACACATTCCACGCACTTCGATGATCTGCAAAACATCGGGAGAGAAGGTTTTCCAAGGCAAACGCGTTTTGAACCACTCCATGGCGTCTTTCTTGGAGGGCCAACTAGTTATACGGCGCGCATTAGACCTTTTTACTCCATCATATAATTCCTTGAAAAACGGCCACGCCTCGGGACCTATGAGGGGTGATTCGACAAGGATAAGCGATTTAAGAGGAATTGGGTTTCCAGCGCGCACGCCACACTCCAATGCTTGAATTCTAAATATGGTTGCATAAAAGTTCAGGACATGCGGTTACGCGTAACTCACAGCGATCCACCACCTCCGGAATGCCCTATTCCTACTAGGTTGTTGCGCTCAGGGGTCGAAAGAATGTTGGAAGTGAGAAATGCGTGAATTGCAGTTGCATATTGAAGACTTGGAACTGGAAGAGAATTGAATATTTCTCTCCGAATTTAGAAAATGGAGACTCACACTGGACAGAATAATGTGTTTTCAACAGCTCAGCATTGATCAGGGCTGGCTCCCCATGATTAGGACGTTCGATTACCCAGGCCGAATGGACTTTGACTTCATGGGACTCCGACGAAGAAGAAAGACGGAACAGCTCCTTGATGATAGGTATCCATGTATCCTGCGCTGCAAGACAAAGCATATTGAGCACATACTGCAACCCTCAGGATTAGCTCACAGAGCGATATGCCGCCGGCAAAGACGAGGCAAGCAGTGGAACCAATGTTCGAATGCGAGTCAACCAAGTCGTTGATATAGCGTGTCGCAATGCATTGCAGAGGACGATCAAAGCAGTAAGAGAATTGGACCGAGTTTGCTTTCGGAGAATGCAAGAGTGTTGAGGACGTCATAGCGTCAGTAACGACTCGGAGACGGTGGGCGTTATATGGATTTCCGGCCAAAGCTCAAAAAAAGGTTCATTCGAAAGACGACGAACTGGAGGTGCTATGAAGAACGTTATTGGTTGCACTCCAATGAAAAAAATACCAAAGTGTCCGTTGCCTGCGAGAGGGATAGATCAAAGCTTGTTGGTGGCCGTATTGATCGGCTTCCGGACCCTGGCACACGCCGATCCCCTTGAACCCTTGTCACTACTTCACTTATCTCGTCGCCCGCAAAACGGATCGACGTGCCATGCAGCGCTCAGAAATCTGGTATAGCGATGGGAGCCTCATTCTGCAGGTCGAAAACACGCAATTCCGCGTTCATTGGAGCGTGTTGGCACTAAACTCGTCCTTCTTCCGTAACTTGCAAGGGCTCCCCCAGCCGCCCGACCAACCTCGCGTCGAGGGCTGCCCCATTATTGAGCTCCATGACTCTTTGGAAGACGTCGAGTATCTGCTTAAGGCGCTGTATAATCCGTGAGTGAGATCTGTAGCATTGTCCGAAGTCACTTCTTGACTTCAAGCATGTTATGGAATAAACAGCACGGTTTTCAACTTGAAAGCCCTTATATTGCGAGTTTTATCCGTCTAGGTCTCAAATACGATTTTCAAGATTTGTTCGATATCGCGTCGGAGGGCTGGCTTTTGAGAATTCTACGACGCTCCTGGAACACGATGCTTCAATGGAGGCGCTCGCAGGTGCTGCTGGAAAGCTGTTCCTCACTCGACGACACAGATTGAGCATTATCCGGGTGTCTATCATGATATGTTGACATTGGCGAGGGAAAACGACCTTTGGGTACTTCTGCCCTGCGCATACTACCGCGTTGCGGCCAAGTTCTCCCTTGTAAGTCCCATGTTTAGGTTTGGGCCAGTCCCACAGATTCATACGAGTCGAATAAAATGTAGACTGGCATATTCAAGGGGGCTTCAAGATCAGACGAAACCGTCAGCGTCTTGTCGTCCATGGACCAACACGTGTGTGCGTTGGGCCGCGAACGACTCCTCAAGGCGCAGTGGCAAACAGGCAATACGCTCGGCTGGCTCGCGCCATGGAAATCTACCGATGGCTGCACGGATGAGCGCACATGTCTGGGGTGGCGGGAAGCGATAATGGCTGATCTCTGCTTTCACCAACTGTTTATGCATTTACTTCGATATCCTATGTCCAAAATCAGCTCTGCCCGCTTGTGCAAGGCAAGCGGTACCAGCGATGAGGCGGGCCGCACCAAAATGTGGGAAGCCCTCCCCTCCTTTTTCGACCTTCCTCCGTGGAGCGAGCTGAAGAATTCTAGCGAGCTTAGTCTCGCACATGGATACGTACGCGCCAGCACCTATATATATCTCATTCGGCACGAGTCGGTGCCAAGTGCGATATCAAATTCCTGCGCACCGAGCTTTCCCATGAATGTGCTCGTAGCGCGAATAAAGTAAATATGTACACAGTGGTGTTGATGGTCGGCGCGAACGGAGAGTTTGCTTTACATGTAGTGTTGAATTAATTTCACCTTGAACTCCAACTCTTGCGAGGCTTCTTATTCCGAATCACCATTAGAATGACTCAGTGTTCAGTTCGGGTCTATTATGCAGTGCTCAAGTTTGCTCTTCGAAGCGGTTCGAGCCATTTTTTTTTTTTGGTCGCGTGGGCACCGTTCCCTTTCTTGGGTCATTAATTGAACAGGTACGTCGCAGCATCGTCGACCTTCATGCAAATGTGCCGATTCTTCGTAGGCAACCGAAATATTACAGTAATACCCGTTTGTGTTTTTTCTTCAAATGGCCTGCCTGTTAATGGAAGGTGTCTCGGGAAAAGCAAGTACATTGTTTTCTATGAGGGCCCGACGCTCTCGGTAATTCTCGGCTGCTTACAACGATTATAGCGCGAGTTGCATTCCTTTGCATCGGAGTTTTTTTTCTAGCCACTCACAGTTCATATAATCTTGCATAAAACTTGTATCTTGAGGATATTTTTGAGCTGTAGTACCAGAATTCGTTGAAAGAATTCAACCTGTTCCCACGGTTCAATTCTGGATGATGGGACATTGACATCAGTCCCTTGCTCGCATCGTTCGCTCACGACCGTGGGGCAGTCTATGCTCCAAATGCGGCCGCATCCGCATCCGCATCGACGACATCCACGGCGCCCACACCCACGCATCCGTAACCCACTGACACCTCACTCTCACCATCTTCCACGGACACGGTGACGGACCCATCAAGAGCGGAATGAAAGATATCAGTAAGTACCCCCCCTTCAAGTCCTTGTGCCAGTGCGTGAATTTATCCCATTCTCTCGTGGAGATCCATAAGTGCAATCAATATTTCCCACGTGTACACAGCGGAGGCATATTGGTATAAATTCTTTACGCTACAAATCAAGTGGCGTGTTCGTTTAATTAATCCGAACTCCCTGTCCACCACTACAGAGTCAGGACCGGTCGGCAATTAAAAATTTTGGCCTGACCTATGGCCAGAGGTGATGAGACAGCTTGAGCCCACTTGCAGGAAGACCGGAACCGGGGAGTTAAAATTAATAGCACGAACCTTTCCCTGCTACTATTTTGCGCCCAGTTTCAACGAAAATAACCGAGTCCCGATCTTCGTGGTCCAGAATACAAGAATAAACCCAAGAAAATCCCAGTGTAGATGAGATTCATCTTAAAATGGATCTAAACTTGTTGTCGATTAATTGATTTGATTTAGGTGTGCTGGTCAGTGTTCAAGTGCTACTTGGTTTACTACTAGCGGGAAAGATCCCAGAAGGTATCAGCTCTGCAACTCTGGAGACTAGTTGGTGGAACAAAAGCGAAGTACAAAAACTTCGGGCCGGTAGCCGATCATCTTCTATTTCGGCCGATGCCGGTCCCTTTATTGTTCATTCTTTCTGCGATACCTTTGAATCCGCTGGCGACCCGTGATAAATGACTCGAGATGACAATGAAACGCTTTGGGCCATCAAAAGAAGAATCGGATGCTTGAATGACCGAGTGGCTCTTTGTTTTGAAGAGACATAAATGCGGCTCCCTCTTCTACAATGAAGCATTTCAACCTACCCTTGTATTCCTCTCCATATGCCGAGCCCGGAAATATTTCTCATACTCTTGGGTCTTATCCTCTTATGTTTGACGACAACCAGCCTCTCCGACACAGCCCGCAATACGTGCAACATCATTGCCAAATGTCGAGGGACTTTCGCAGTTGCAGCCGAGTTGTGCTCGCAATCGTGTTTTCTTTTCAGGACAACTCTAATGGCTGTGTCAATTTCCCTCCTTCTATTTCTTCGGGTTTTTGCCGGTGCACACTTTGTGCCCCTCGGTACCATCTATTTCCTGCGCCTCTTCACGATCTGCCTCAATCGGCTTTGTTCGAAATTGGGTGTCTCGCCCACCATCCCCGATCAGATCCGTAGCTTCATGGGCTACCCATATCGTGCGATGGTGGCCGTATTGTCGGGATTCTGGTCTGGACTTCGTTTGCGAATCCATCCCACCTCCCCCGAGATCGAGTTTCTCACAGTGGCCATTTGCGCTACGGCTGCCTTTCGCATACTGGTTCTGGTGACGCAGGCTCGCACCAAGCCTCCTATTACAATGACTTTACCACCAAAGCAAGAGGTTTGACAATTGCGCACGAGGCCTGTCAAAAACACTAACAATCATGCAGACCTATCTGACCCAAATTCAGGAAATCGAAGCCTCCCTCCAATGCTGCATGTGTCATGAACTCCTTTCTCAACCTTACACGTACGCTTTCGTCCAATGATATTGTACCAGATAATAATCATCGCTCTCCAGTATTTCACCATGCGGGCACAGCGGCTGCCTCGAGTGCCTCCAATACTGGTTTTGCGGGGGTCGCCGCGGCACTGGTGGCAATCGCCCGAATGCGCTATCTCGCGAAAAAGTTTGTCCCCTCTGTCGCGTGGAAGTTGAAGCCCCGCCCGCGGAGTCGTTCGCTTTAAGAGACGTGACCTCCATTTTGGCTGGCCATCCTGTGGTTCGCGAAGACAGAGACCCGTGGGCCGGTATCTTCTAAATTAATGCTACTCCTCTCCCCTTCTTCACTGTCTATGATTCCTCACCCTAATCGTATGCCTGACTAGCTCTTATCAATCTTATTCCCTCTGCAACCCGAATTTCGTCTGCACAAAGTGGTGTCCGATGGTTGGCACGGAGACGCGGGCGGAGAGTTTGCTGTTGCGTACATGTATTGTTGAATTAACTCGACCTTGAACCCCAACTGGGCTGGCGAGGCTTCATATTCCGAATCCCCGTTAAAATGGTGACTCCGATGCATTTTCAGCCCGGGCCTTTTATGGTGTCTTTTTAAAATTACCCAGTGCTCAAGTTTGCTCTTTGAAGCGGTTTGAGCTAATTTTTTTGGTCGCGTGGGCACCGTTTAATTTCTTGGATCATTAATTGAACAGGTACGTCGCTGCATTGTGGAACTTTCATGCAAATGTGCCGACTCTTCGTATGCGGCCGAAAATATTACGCTGGTAAAACTCCTTTGCATCGAGTACTACTAGTAACGTCGGTGGATATAGGTTTTTTGTTGCGTAACGACAATACTGACATTTTCTAGCCACTCACCGTTCCTAAACGCTTGAATAAAGCTTGTATCTTGAAGATATTTTTTGCTCCTACCAAAGTTTCGTTGAAAGAGCTCGTGAAATTCTACTTGTTCCCACGGTTCAATTTTGCAGTCCCGAAACGATCGAGAGCGGAATGAAAGAAGATATCAGTACCTCCTCATGTTCTTGGGCGTGAATCGATCGCATTCTCTCGTAGGGATCCATAAGTGCAATGGATATTTTTTGGTGCATTTCTCTCGACATCGTCGGACACAAAACTTCGAGGAGGTAATCACTTCTGACGAAGATAAATGCTGGAGCCATCAGCTGGAAAAACCAACGGTTCAACCGCTCTTGGTTCGAGTTCCTCTAGCCTTTGTTGTTTTCGTTGCGGCCGCACTTGTCCCTGTCTTCGCTGCCCCAATTGAGGAGAAGTATATCCTCGGTTAGGAGATCGTGGAAAATCCTACCCGAACGTCACTCGCGCATGCGGGTACTGCAGCTGGTCGCGTCCTGGATCTTTGATTTTAAACTCACTATTCCCCGCATACGCTGTCGAGCCCTTGGACACCTGCATCGGCATCGCCAGTCCCTGGAACGGCGGAATCTCCAGCCTCGGGCCCGACCCTGGCGCAGAGTGCTTCGGTAAGTATGACGCCTCCACGATTTTCTTACTTTTACTAAGCACCTTTTTCTCGATAGCTTACTCCCAGAACAATTGTAACGAAGCTGAGTGGGAGCTCGTGTATCCTGGAGACGCTACTAGCGGTCTTGGGACCAATAACCCGTGGAACGATCAGGTACGCAAATCGTCTGCGGCTGATAATGATGTGCTAATAGTCGGGTAAAGTTTGCGAATTTTATGTGTGAATAATTGGCAAGTCTTCTCCGAGCTGAGGGATATAGCTGTGAATCGGGACCTCATGCGCAGAGGTTGCATAGCTGATTTGAAGCAAATATATTGAAAACTGGATTAGGATTTTCGTTGGAGGCTCAAAGTACGCATAAACATTGATTGGGATTGGCATGAATACCTACTCGTCCCTTCAAGGATTCCAAAACATAGACACCGCCTCGAAATCCAAGGCAGTTCCAGCCTCTGCGTGGATCTCGCCGCCGCGAGATTTTGTGAGAACGGAAGACAATTCCTGATCCCAAGCTACCTGCGCACCGACGGCGACTCGCCAGAGAGTCGGACATGCCGCCATTATCGCGGACCCCAAGCCTTCGACGTCCGCCGCGACGGTCATGTCGTAGCTATTATGCAGATCGTCGGACAGGAAGCGGGTAACATTCCGAACCAGAAGAATAAATGTTTCGATCTTGGAAAACTGGCGGAGTATCGCAATTGGAGGCACCTCGATAGCCGGCGTCGACCTCTGTAATACTAGGTGAGTTCGGGTAAATAGAACGCGTATTAATATCATACCTCTTTTCTCAACTCGGTGATGCCTAAATGCGCTAGGGCAGCTAGGTCCGCAATAGCTACGAGTATATCCGAGATGGACAACTCGTGGTCTCTCCATTCGCGCAGGAGATTTAATGTTGTCAGTGTTCTTGCGTATTGCATCAGTGGTGCCAAATCCCTATGAAACGTCGTCTCAATGCGTTGCAGCGGCCTTCCCGCAGGAAGGTTGTGCAGGTAGGAGGTCCGGATAGCAATAAGGTTGGGAAGCAGTTGATTGTTGTCGAAGCGTGAGGAGGTGTAAGAAATTGAGAGCACGCGAATCTCCGTCTGCGCCTTCCAAAAATCCCCGATCCACCGGTCTTCAAAGTACCGATTCTCAAATTTTGTGAGGCGAAAGGGGGCCTCATTGATCATCCATCCGTGAAAGCAGACCGGGCCGGCGACGCGCAGTTCCTTGAGGTTCGAACAACGACTGAGTGCGCGCGCGATCTTCGTGGCGTCCTGGGCGTCGAACGTGAGGGTGGCTGGGAGGCGCAATGCAAGAGCACGCACGCGCTCGGCGAGGTGGGAGTGCCGGGTGACGGTGCGGGCCCACGATTTTACGGTGCGCATGTTGTGTTCACGCAGGTCTACCGAGCGGTAGAGAATGTGCTGGGCCTGGTCGCGAAAAAGGCGGGAAGTTCGGCAGAGGAGCGTTAGGGTGCATGATTGATCCACCTCATCGCAGATGAGAGCACAGATTTCTGGGGGAGCGTGGAGAAAGCCATGAATGGGCAGTGCTATCCGCTGGCCGTGTATAGAAAGAGACTGAAAAGCCGCGACTCTTTGTCGAGTTGTCTAGTTCGCAAGAAGTTGACAAAAAGCCCAATGTGGCGGTGCAAAGCGAACTTTCTCTCAACTTCAAGTTTTTGTCTGGTCAACCAACCTACAACGTTCTTTCTTTTAAAGACGTAACGTCTTAGCTGGACACTCATAAACTACATAACTGCGTTCAGCGCGGCCTTTCGACGCTGATAGTGCTTTTTCCAAACGCGCCTACTTAAAACCAGGCCAAAACATAACGTGGATCTATCGGGCGAACAGAACACGGAACAAGAAAGAAATTTGATTGATTTACTAGGTGTCCAAGTATTGTGGGTCCACTTCAAGTTCACCTATCATGCCAAACTTCAACGATTTGCCCCCTGAAGTTACGCTCGAAATATTTCCTAATATGCTGCTCAAAGGCCTCATCTCCGCTGAAGGCGTTTGCAGGCGATGGAAGGAGCTGATTTCCCAGGCAAACATCCACCCTGTCCGCCTCGCTTTGCTCAACCTTTATCAAAAGACAGTCAGCGATCCATTGTTCCTCCCCACCCGGCCTTGGTTATCAGTCAATCTTCGCCCCTTCGATCGGCAGGCCTACGTCGATGCTCTCCTAGCCCAACATATTTACCTCCCAGATGATTTCCGACTCTGGATACTGGAATGGCCTGCGCGTGCTACTATTGCTTGCGCCTGGCCCGGCCTTCCCGACGTTTACTCCAGCGAGGGAGCGGATGACGTGGAGAGAATTGTTGGGTACAATTTTCTTGGTAGCATTCCTCCTCGTTCATCGAATCACACTCGATTTGACGGAAATATCTCTGCCTGATACCTCCAGCGATGGAGAAGGTGCCATGGACGAGTTCTGGACAATTCCCAAGGACTGTGGCTCAGACTTCGATGGCTCGGAGGAGTCCCAATCGTCACTGGACGTGGAGGAGTATTATCGGTCGCGCGAAAAATTCAATTATTCGCCACCGGGAGACTCTGAATCCGGCCCTATCGGGATTGTGTTCTCGGCCCTAATAACTGGGAACGGGACGATGTACGCCAAACCTGGCTCGTGCTTGATCCCAACACTCCTTTTTCTGTCTTTCTGTTTCACTACGGGTCCTATTCTTCTGGCTACAGCCGCCAGTATACCACCTGGATTTCTTGGCTGGAGGCGCAGCTCAGGAGAATACATAGAGAAGCGAGACATGGGGAAAGTCCAGCTGCTTACCCTCCGTCTTACGACGAGAACGGTCGAATTGTGTCCATGGATGAATCATTTCGCTCCAGTCCGCGTTACGAGCAACTTTGGACTTCAGAAGACGAAACCCACTATAGGGCAGCAACATAGATCGTTCTTAATGGTAGTCATGATTTAAGGGACGGAACTAATATTGTGGTGTGAAGAACATTGTCTGAACAATATAATATATTTTTACCTATTTCCCGTCTCACAACCAGAAATGGTGGGAGCAGGATCCAAAGCTGAGGCCCGCCAATTCAACCGTAGCTGACTCGCAGACAACCGTCGGCCAATTTATTATAATACGAAGTGGCGCAGTGTGGAGACATTTCTGTTATGAATATCGAGAGTTCATACATTTTTGTAGTTGTGTTTTACTTTGCAAACTACACATGTATTTTCTAAATGATCCATTAATTAGCTAACCATCTACGTCCAGCGGCAAGGGTCCCCTCGTCACCACTCAACACCTCATCGGAGTCAAAGTCGCTGTCTGCTGAGTCGTCATCTGAACTTTGGTCTTCAGAATCAGAATCGTCATCTGAGCCTTGGTCTTCAGCCTCCTCAACTGCTACGTCTATTTCGCCTTCACCTTCGCCTTCGCCTTCGCCTTCGCCTTCGCCTTCGCCTTCGCCTTCGAGCATTGCGCCGGCGGGAAACCAGCAAGCATCGGGAATATCTGCCTCCCATGTCCAGCCTGGATCACCGTCATCCTCTCCCTCGGTGGAGAGCTCATCCTTCTCCTCCTCTTCTTTCTTGATGGACGGTTCGTCTCCGATCATGTTAATATCCCCGTCACCGTCCGATTCAGCGTCTGAGGTCTCGTAGTCGTGCGCCTCCACGGGAAGGGCTGCGGCGACATAGGCTGGCTCCAGTCTGTTATCAGCCTCTTGCCCCCAACGGTCTGGCGATTCAACGGATTCATCGGAATCATTTGCAGGTTCGATTGGACGAGTGACCCAAATACCGGGGTTTTCTTCGACGGTCTCCCACTTGCACCCAGAGATCAGCGGAAAGATGAGGGCATCCTCCAGCAGAGCTTCAATGAATAGCGATCCATCGAGGTCCTCTTCATCAAGTTCGATCCGTCTCCCTAGTACGATTTTCCAGAAATCACCCTTTTGCATGAGCGGCCCGGCGAATTCGTCGTAGAGATCGCCGTCGGCCCAGGCAATTATGCCAGTGTCGGCGTCAAACTCGAGATTGAAAGTTTCGCACATCAAGCGCGTCGCGCCGCGCTGTCTCAACTTGTGGTACTCATCGTGCCTCCAGAAGTACAGCGATGGCAACACGTAGTTCTCAACGTCGCGAAGAGGCGTGTCACCGCGAGGTTGAGAGACTAGGTCAGGGTTGAAAGCCGCGTTCTTGTTCAAGGACGTATAATCGGCGTCGTCTCGAAAATCCTAACCAGAAAATTGAGAATGACCGGTTAGAATTTGAACGCAAATCCGCTTTCTAGCTGCTCACAACATCAAACTCGAGCTGGCACCTGGGACAGTGCCCTTGTTCGAGTTCCCATACGCATTTAGGACAGCGATATACGCCTTCATTTTCATCCCAACTTGCCACTGGCACATCTGGATCGGGAGCATCTACATAATAATTTGAGTCAAAACTGTAGGCTGCAGCATCGAAATCATCCAACGCACCACTGGAGCTCAGAAAAGCATTAAGGTCTCCAATACCGCGCTCTTCAAGTGCGCGTCGAGTGTTTGCAGGATCAGTGGCAAGAAGGTCGCGTACGACGCGTCCAAGTTTCCGAAGTTTGGCCTTCTGTGGCTGGTGTCAACGACAAGACTATCGAGACAGGGGATAATAACGAACCTACTTTCTAAATTCTTCGGCAGATGGCTCATTATCGATTTCCATTTTTCGTTGAGCGAAGGTTGAGGAGAAGGAGTAGTTACTGTGACCGTGACTCGGGCTTTTGTGACCGAAACCACATGACCGTGCTTGCACGCGACATTTTGTCGAAAAATTAAAATAATCGGAAAATATTCTAACTGCTACGAAATGAACTGCCTGCCTAATCCTTAGGCAGACGGTTTTGAAAAAGAGATGTACAAAATTAAGGAATTGAGATCAGACCTGTCGGTGCTTTCTTTCTACTTTTGAAACGTTCGAGATCCAAGGCTACTAGACAGTGTCAATTAAATTATACGGTACGGTAACCTCAAACCGTCGCGATGAGAACCTTCAATCCAGCCAATATCTCGACATCATGGTCAGCGGTGATCTGCTGTCCTCTCCCGACTCCTTTAGCCCACCCCAGCGCTTCATCTATGATCTTCATTGAGCCCCAGCGGATGATACGCCGCTGAGTCACCGCTCCAATCGAAATCAACCAAAGCCATCCTCCTCTCCGCACTCACGAACACGTTAGGCAGCCGCAGATCTCCAAAAACGAACCCCGCCGCGAGAAAGGACCGCAACGCAGCTTCAAAACGCGCAAATTCGCTGCTCGTGATGCCCCTCAGTCGGACAAAGTTTTCGACGTACGCCATGACGACGACGAAGATTTTTCCGACCGTGGGCGCGCGTGAACAGTGAAGGAGCCGAGGGACCGCATCGAGAGAGTGCATAAGACGGTGTGCAGGCTCGCTGTAGGATGAGGTGAATTTCACTACACAGCGACTCGGAACTGGATTATTCTCCATCCTATGGCCAGTGTTGGTACAGGCGACATCGGCAAGGAAAAGTGCGCGGTGTTGAGCCTCAGCGTGATCTCCTATGCGCTGGCGGTAATATCGTCTGCCATCCTCGTCGATAAAATAATCGAAATGGGGTGCTGGTCGGAGCGAGGAATCGTCCAGTGGAGGTGGTGAGACGGCACCAAAATATCGATCTAAGGTGTCCAAAAAGATAGCCAGGCTCCTGAGTCGGGCAACTTGGGCTACATGAAGGTCGTTGGCCGACCGTAACCGCCCACTGAGAGTTTAAGGAGGCAGATGCGGCAGTAGCGGAACGAGGGAGACGTAGGGGGTAAGCGGTTGCGACACGAATCGTCCGACGAATATCAGGCCGGAGACAACTAATGTTGGCCCAACCTCGGCCACCATAAAGGCAGGCATGGAGCTGATTTTTCTCAGCGTCGCGAGCTAAAAAGAAGCAAAATTGCATGAAATGGCTTGAAGAAGCTACGCACATCCGAGTTCAGGCGTGAAATAAGACACTATCAACTCGGGATTCTAGGGACATTGCGTCAAAACCAGTCAAGAATCCACACCGAGTTGCATACTGAGACAGACCAGAACCGAGGCCTTTCCTGAATCATAGCCCGAGTTCTCCCGTCGAACGAGTTCCAACAATTTTCACCTTCGCCGACAACGGCATGCAGTCGTTTAGCAGGGCTTCCGAGCTCGCAAACGGGAGACACTCAGCCTGAGGTGAGAGGGGGCCGCGGGGACTATATAATACATATTGAAGTCAAAGTCGTCGACGTACACTCCGAGTCCACAGCTTTCGCAAAAGGAAGTTGGAATATAGGGAATATACATACCCAGAGTACCTGCTGGACAACGTCTTTACGCGCCCTGATATGATCAGGGAACGAGTCGGCGCCTTGGAGCGATTTGGAGGTACAAGTGCTGGTAGTGGCGTACTGTTAGAACCCCACGGTCCGAAGAGTCGGGAGGATTGCGATGGCGAGGATCCAGAGCTTGACGGGCCTTTCTGTGTCGATGTCCGATGAGTCCATGGTGGAGGCTGATAGGGGCACTTTTGAGAACGTAAAACGATCACGTGCACCCCATGTCTCTCCTCCGCCTTTCTCATTTTCGGTCTGCTTCGCCTCGTCTCCTCACTCGTCCCGTCGCCCGGCAAAATGCCCTCTCCCCAACAGTTACTAGTACTTGTCTAAAACGCCCACGGGCGATACACACCTCTGCCCCGCAGCTTATCTCTTCCTCGCTCCCGTCACGCTCCCCCGGCTCACGCTCCCCCCCACCCCGCACCAACACGAGCGCGGGCGCCGGCGGCTCCTCCGGCCTAACCAACATCCTCGCCTCCGGCACCCCGCCGCCCATCCAGATCGCGTCCGTCTCGGAGGGCGGGATCGTCCTCGAGGATGGTAGGTTCTTTTCTCTGTTTTCTGTCCTCTACCTACCCGCCTCACTTGACTCCCCCTCGCTCGCCTCGCCTCACCTAACCTAACATAACTCACTCCCCTCGTAGGACTCCTCCTCCCCAGCGCATGCATCTTCCTAGACGGGAAAGTCTTCCTGTGGGACGTGCCCGGGAGCGTGACGCAGTGGGGGCGGGAGCATCTGGGGGTGTTTGAGGTGGTTGTGCCGAGGCCAGAGATCCTCCTCCTCGGCACGGGCACGGAGATGGCGCACCCGCCGCCGTCGGTGAGGACGTTCCTTGCGGGGCTGGGGATACAGGTGGATGTTATGAGTACGGTGCGTCTCTTTCCTTCCTTACGCTTCGTCATTTACTCTTCGCTCCTTCATCCTATTCTTTGACGCTCCGCTAATCTCCCTTCATTTATTTAACTTTATTTTTGGCAGCGCAACGCGTGCTCGACGTACAACCTGCTGGCGGAGGAGGGGCGGCGGGTCGCGGCTGCGCTGGCGCCGCTGGTGCCGAGGAGGTGGGAGAAGGGTGGTAATGTGGAGGTGCGGTGAATGTGAATTATATCGAAGTACTTAGTTCGGAATCGGTGTTTGCAAAAAATTATTGATTCGACATGTACAAGCAGGGTCGGGGTCGGGGGTGACGCGACGATAAGCAAGGAATACTAAGGAGTATGTACAGTACTGAGTACATTTTGTTGTTCGACGACGCGACGGCCCTCAATCTGGACGCGCCTTGCGCTTCCCCCGACTTGTGCTTGTGCTTGTTTCCACGGCTGCTGGGGGCGCACTGCTAAATTGCGGAGTGACCTCGTCTTCGTCGTCTTCGAAGGGGACGAACACGACTGGGCGGAGGTCGCCTGTAGGATGGGACGCGGAGGAATGGTCATGTATTGAATGAGATATCATTGAAAAGCGTAGAAAATAAAACAAGGAAGAAAAGGAAGGAAGGAAGGAAGGCGCACGTACCCGAGTCGGGATCACGGAACTGCACGAACAGGGCCTCCCAATTAGCTACGCCCGCGTCCCGCAACGACACCTTGTGCTCGTCCAGCAGCGTATACTCGCCCGTGAGCTTGCCGCGGTCCTTGACGGCCTTGCACAGCTCAAAGTCGCGGGCGGAGGCGACGCGGGGGACGTCCTCGACCTGGTTCACGTCGGAGGCGAGGGCGGAGAGGACGTCGGCTTTGAGTTGGGCGACGGTGGTGGTGGGGGCGGCGGTGGTGAGGACGGTGAGCTTGTGGGTTTTGATGAGGATTTGGAGCACTTTGGAGGTGGTGCCGAGTCTGGGGGGCTGCCACAGAGTTGGACGCGTATTTTGCGGTGCATTGAGGACGCACCATTGTTTAATCGCGTCGGGAGACGCGTACCAGGTGAGAGTCAGTGGCTGAGTACAAATATAAATATAGGACTTCCCCTTTAGTCCTACCACCACTTTGACCTCGTTTCGCGGTTTGGCATGGACGTCGAGCGTGGCTCTCGTGAATACAAGCCCTACAACGACAATGAACCAGAACGCGAGTCCCTCTTGCCGTCCAGCAACACCCAACCAGCAAACGAGTCTCTGACTTATGCCCCGCACTCGTGCTACTCCAAACCGCAATTCAGCGTCAACCACCTCCTCATCGCCTTTGTCTGCGGCACCCTCGCCTGCTTCATCGCCCAATACGCCATCTGCGGGCCCAGCTGCTTTTCCTACCGCAGAGACGCCGCCGACTCCACTCAAAGTCCAACAGCAACGCACGTCGACGCCCTCGCGTCCCCCTGGGCCGGCTCCACCGAGGTACACAAATACCCCCCGCCAAACCCCACCAACGCCTTCCCCTCGCTCTTCCCCACCTCCGTCGGGTACGCTGGGAAGACTCCAACCGGCGCCGAAGCCGCCGTCATCGCCACCGCGCCCTCCTACCCGCTACACACCGGCGCCCCGCAGCTCGTCGCGCCCGACGGCCTCACGCGCGGAAAGGGCAAGTCCTTCGATCTGTTCCGCAAGTGGGGGAACCTCTCCCCGTGGTATAGCGTGCCCCGCGCGGCGTTTGGGCTGGACTCAACCGCGGGGACGCCCGAGACGTGTCGCGTTACGGGGCTGCATTTCCTGCATCGGCATGGGGCGCGGTATCCGACTGCGTATGGTGCGCTCGCTCCTTGCTGTTTTATTTTCTGTATTCTGAGGAGAGGCAGCGTCGTATGGGGGCCCTGCGAATTTCTCGAGCCGGCTTAATGCCGTTGCGGATAAGTGGACGGCTAGCGGGGAGCTGGCGTTCATGAACGAGTGGTGCGATTTCCACCTTACTCGTCTGCGGTGTCTAATGATTGCTTCTAGGACGTACAAGCTGGGCGAAGAAGGTCAGCATACGCGTCGTCTCGATATACTTGTTATTTTACTGACGAACCCCGCGCGCAGTGTTGACGCCGTTTGGACGGCAGCAGCTGCGTGCGTTTCCGTCTTTGGTTTCAAGTAAATCTTTCGTTTGTTTAACGCGTGCACGGTGTAGTCGACCTGGGAATCTCGATGCGCCTCAAATACGGGTTCCTGCTCAAGAACTTCACCGAGTCGAACACTATCCCTGTGTTTCGTACTGAGTCGCAGTGCGTCTTTCGCTTCTTGTTCTCCCTTTATCTCCTCCCTCCCTTTCACCCACCTCCTTTTCACTTTCCCTTTCACCCGCGTCCCTTTCACCCACGTCCCTTCACCTTACGTCGCGTACACACACACGCAAACGCTGACGCGTCCCTCCCTTCGCCTTCCTTCACCTTCACCTCACCTTCCTTCACCTCTCTTCGCCTCACCTCACGCACACACTAACGCTGACGCGTCGCCCACGCACTTAGAGACCGCATGCTCGCGTCCGCGCTCAACTTTGCGATCGGCTTCTTTGGGTACCCGTTCGAGGGGCAGTACCAGCAGAGTATTACTATTGAGGAGGGTGGGGTGCGTTTTTTTGTTCTTTTCTCTCTCTTCGCCGCCTTTAAAAAAAAAATTGGCTGACGCGTCGATGGATAGGTCAACAACACGCTCGCGCCGTATAAGACGTGCGTCCCCTTCTCGCTCTTCTCTCTTCCTCTCCCTCTTCCCCTTCCCTTTCTACTAAACCATTAAACTGTAACACTAATCCCCCTCGACACAGCTGCCCCAACGTCAACGACCCCCTCAAAGCGGACCGCGGGCGGGGCTTCGTCGCCGCCTGGGCGGACGTCTACCTCCAGAACGCGTTGAAGAGGTTGGCGCCGCTGATTGAGGGGTATGAGTTGAGGGTGGAGGATGTGTATGTTATGCAGCAGATGTGTGCTTATGAGGTGGGTGGGTTTTTGTTTTGGAGGTGATGAGGAAGAAATTGGGAAAGAAAGAAAAGAGAGAGAGAAGAGAGCTGACGCAATACACAGACCGTGGCGCTGGGGTACTCGAAGTTCTGCGAGCTGTTCACGGAGGAGGAGTGGGATGGGTTTGATTATTCGTGCGTTACATTCCTCCGTCTTCGCCCCGGCCCACACTGACGCTTTCCTCCTTTTCTCTTTACGTATGAAGGCTGGACCTCTTCTTCTGGTACCTCTCCCTCCTCCCCCCCAAAAAAAATCCTAACCCCACCTCAGGTACAACTCCGGCCCCGGCTTCGCCCTCGCGCGCTCCCTCGGGATCGGGTACGTCCAGGAGCTCGTCGCGCGGCTCACCCACGAGCCGATTGCGGAGCACAATTCGAGCACGAATGGGACGCTGGATGATAGTGGGGTGACGTTCCCGCTGGGGCAGGCGCTGTATGTGGATGCGACGCATGAGGTTGTGGTGCTTTATGGTGGGTTTTGGTGTTTAGAGGATCTGCTCTCCCTCTCCCGTTCGCTCTCCGTGAAAGCAAGCGAGGAGGCGATAGATTGGACGAATGCAGGTTGCTGACGTGTGCGTACAGTGCTGACCGCGCTGAACCTGACGACGCTCGCGGCGTCGGGGCCGCTGCCTGCGGACCATATACCGAAGAAGCGGACGTACAAGGTGTCGGAGCTGGCGCCGTTTGCGACGAATGTGCAGTTCCAGCGTGCGTCTTTTTTTCTTCCTTTACTTCCCAACTCAATCCTCACTCACACATCTCACTCACGTAGTACTGGAATGCACCTCCCTCCCCGGCCCGCAGATCCGCATCATCGTGAACGACGGTGTCGTGCCGCTCACGGGCATCGAGGGGTGCGGCGCGCAGAAGGACGGGATGTGTGCGGTGGAGACGTTTGTGGGGGCGATGCGGAAGATTATTGCGGGGACGGATTGGGAGTGGGATTGTCATGGGGATTGGGAGATTCCGGAGGGGTGGGAGACGGTGACGGGGGAGCCGCCGAGGAGGAGGGGGTAGGGGGGTAGGGTTGCCCAGGAAGGCGGAGGGGAAGGAAGGGAAGACGATGGCCGGAGAAGAACACTGACAACAACAACTGTTTTTCTTTCTGGTAGCTAGTTTACATCGAACACTGCAGGTAGCAGTGTAATTTTGAGTAGGAATAGATGCAAGTGCTGAGACGTCCTGAATTTCTTTCTTTGCGACTTCCCCTCCGAGAATAGGGGTCTATTTACACCTCCCGCCGATCGCGTCCAGCCCAAGCGCGCGCAAACAACCGCAAGCGCTCGACGATGAGCACCACCACCGCCACGGAGCAGACCGCGCAAGAGATCCCGAAGGTCGCGGAGCTCGGGACGACCAGCGCGCCGCTGAAGAGCGCGGCGTTCTTCCTTGGCGCGTATTGCAAGGAATTCAATGGTACTTATTATACTGCTTTCGCTCCGTGTTTTGGAGCGCTGATTGGGATTGTTTGCGGTACAGAGGACTTTATGCTCTGCAAGGCGGAGAACCGCGACCCGGGGCATTGTCTGAAGGAGGGCCGCCGCGTGACGCGGTGTGCGACTGATTTGTGCGTTCCGCATCCGTTCTTGCAAGGCAAGCCATCGAAGGACAGGCGTTGATATTTTTTGTTTTGGGTGCGGTAGGATCACGAAAATGCGGGAGAACTGCCTGGAACAGTTCGAGTCGCATTGGGGGTGTCTTGAGCTGAATAACCAGGTGCGTTGGGTCTTGCTTGCATTATTTTATTATTGGCATGCTGATGTTTAATGAAATAGCAATACTACCGCTGCCGCGCGCCAGAGCGCGCCCTCAATACATGCATGTTCGAGAAGCTGGTGCGTACCGTTCTTACTCCCTACTCCCCTCCGTTGTGTCCCTCTTTCGTTTCGTTTCGTTTCTAATAAATGGTTTGTGCGTGCAGGGCCTGGTGAAGGTGATTCCCGGGACGCCGGAGGGGCGGAAACCGATACACGAGGTCGAGAATCCAGCGCTTAAACGAATGCAAAAGTGATCCACGGCGCGCCGCTAGACGTGGATTGGATTGTATAGAAACGATGCATAAATTAATGGGAATGCCTGCGGGCCATTCGACGGCGACACTAGCAGGCGTGATTTCGAGCGGTTTCAGAGAGTCCCCAGGTTCGTGATGGTCCAACTCTGATATATTTTGCAGTGGGACTGGCCGAGCGAGTGTCGAAATGAGGACGCGATCCGGCGTTGATATTGGGCAGAAGTTTGACTTCACAACTCGACCACGATGTTTTCGGTGGCCTCACATTGATACCCAATTTCTTTTCGCGGGCTAAGATGGATATATTGGGATCAGCGATGCCTGCATACATATCTGTGGGCACTTGAGATTCGTTTCTACCCCTCGATCTTGGCCCGACCCCAGAGTCGGCAAAAGGCTAGGGATCTCATCGACTCTGCTTCCGGCATCGCGAGTCGCAGACGATAGCGGTCTCCGCATTATCCCCTTTGAACCTCTCAGAGTCGCCATGTAGGTTTCTCAAGAGAGACTACATAGTCGCTACGCCCATTCTGCATGAGCAGGTTGCCACTTCGAGCTCGCATATAACTCGCATACTAGTCTCATTCGTCTGCAGTACCGTACGTCTGCTCCTACTCTTCTCGCCGCCGATAGAAAAGCATGCGAATCGACCGCCATTTGCCCTCTTCCCAGTGGAAAAATAAACCCTTATTTCCGGAGAAAGTGTACTCGTAGGGCACTTTCTTTGCTTCAAGTTCAATAGCCTGGATAGTATCATTGTCAACGATCAGTCCCGCGCTGGATGAGAGCTAGTTGCCACCCAACGCTACGACATGGTTCACACAATGATGTTTCGCTCTCGACTCCACGCCGACGGGTGATTTGAACCCACCACCATCGTGGACCCACTGGTACTACGCACAGGTACGGGATGGACGAATGATTCGAGAACGCAGAGTTACATACAGCTTAGTAAGGGATTACAAGGATGGTGTTAAGAACAGGACGATGCAACAACATGAAATCAATCCCAATGCTCCACATGGTGAGTAGAGAACAAGATACGTTTAGCATCGGAGTTCGCACTATGAAAGTTTATTGAAATGAGGGACCAGCCGCCCGCGACATACACACCTTGTATCACTCAATGCCTGGGAGTAACACGAACGGGTTGAAGCCCAACGAGCGTAACCTGGAGAACAGCATGAGGACGAAGATTTTATGGAAAGGGAAGTGGTTAATCAATACACACCTCATTTATCGCCATCGACCAGCTCCCGAGCCTCGAACGTGACCCTCCCTGCCACGGCCAACTTACGGAGATGCGTGGCGACGTCAGCCTCGAATTCGCGGCCCTCGCCCGCAAACCAGTGAACTGTAGTGGCGAACGGCCGCGCCCCGAGCCGGGAGGACACAAAGTCCAAAAGGACGCGGTCAGTGAACTGCAACCGCGTCACGAGGCGGATGGACCAGAGATGTGGAACTAGCTGAACGGGCGGCTCAGGGGTGAGATCGTGCAGGAGAGTGTCAGTGACGACAGCGGGGAAAGCAGAGGTCGGCGGGGGGTCAGATATCGCGAGCGACTCGAGTGATTGCAAGGACTGCAGGAGTTGGGACAGTTCAATAGGTGAAAGGATTACATGCGCTAGATCGAGCACGCGAAGATGAGAGTGAAACGCGGACCGAAAAGAGAGGGAGAGAAATTCGGCATGCGGCCAGGCGAGCGGCACGGTGGGGTATTTTTGGGACGCGAGACGAAACGTTCCGAGGAGGGGCAATGTCAAGCAGGCAAAGAGATCCTCCAACAACTGCCTGTCATGAGTTGGGAGGAGTTTATCATTGAAGCCGATTTCAAGACTTGAAATTGGAAGGGATAAGGAATGGAAATCATGGGCAGGCAGCGGCAGCTTGTTAGTGCCGTTGTGGAATCGAAGATCTAAGGTGTCCAAGTTTGTAAAGTGCGGAATGATGGTCATTGGATGTTCAATATTCAAGATCCAGATGTTCAACATTGTGAGGCGGCGGATCTGGTGCAGTGGAAGTTGTTCTAAGCCTTTGATGGAACCGGCAATCCGCAATTCTGTCAGGCGAGGAGCAACTGCGAAGGCCCCCAGCGCAAGTCTCTCGGTCCCCCAGCTCTGCAGCTCGAGTGATTTGAGCAGGGGCAGTCTGCCCTGAACGGATGAGATGGGACGCAAGTGAATCACAGCGCCAATGAAGGACACAGTCACCCAACGTTCCGAGCTTTGCGCGAGCCGTGCAAGCTCAAGCGTATGTCCCGGATGCGTCTCAATTTCGATAGTCAGAGGAAGGTTCCCACTGCGATCCATAATGGTCTGCAGTATCTCCAGAATCTGCTCCTTCTTACTACCAGGCCACAGTCGGCATACACCTTGGATGCTGGACCAAAGTCCCGGGTGTCCATCACGAGCCAACGCCAGCGCGAGCAAACTTGGGAAAGCTGGAGGAGGGGAACTTCATGAGACGCTGTAACTCCATCAAAGGAGCTTGTCTGTAATCAGAGGATGCGTCGTATTTGCTCAATTTCGGCGAGCAAAGCGCAAAATGTCAAGAAGGACTTCCGCCGGCAGGGACTGGATGGGAGGAAGTACGCCGCGGCACACGTCGTAATATGCATGAAGGATATCCCGGTCAGCCTCCAGCTTCTCGAGCGCACTACGGAGGCGAGATATCTCGGTATCGTATCTGGACAATTCGGATTGCGCAAAGTTGACCACCGAGCGAATGTGTAGAGCTTCCCAGTCGGATGGAGCGCGGTTGGAACGAACGACATCGAGGAGCTGAGATCTATGTGACAGGGTGGAGAGCAGTTGAGACTGAGGGAAGGGCTTTTTGCAGCTGGTGCACAGGAACTGCGTCGGTGCCATGGAAGAGAGAAGAGAAAAAGATTGGCCCGTCTCATCTCCGCTGGCGCTAACTACACCGTGACGTGACCCGGATTGGACTCTGAGCAGACGGAAAAGAGGGGCAACGTGAAGCGAAGAGGAGATACCGAATTGGGCGATGTGACGAATCAGTCACCTCTGGCGCTTATTGACTCTCTTGCTCCTGACGCGTTGACTTATCTGTGGCTGCGTGGTGCAGAACTTTCTCTGTGGCTTCGTGCTGGTCAAATTGACTGAACTCTCTTATGGTGGCTTCGCGCCAGTCAACTTGACTGAACTCTCCCATGGCGGACCTAGACGAACCACGTATAAGCATCTGGGTAGATTTGGATGGGAAAATGCACAAAATCATTACCATCCCTCTGCGGACGTTGAAATCCCTCTGCCTGTTTCCCGTCAAATGGATCTTCTCCGTCGCCAATCTCGCCTGCGATGGCCACACTCTTGGAACTCTTTACAGGGAGCGGGATGAGGAAGAGGACGAGGCTGATGAGATGGAGATAGAGGGCGAGAACAAGGAGATAGAGGGCAAGGAGGAGGTGGTACTTCGCCTGCAAAATATTGAAGAGAACGAGATGACCTCGAAGGATCCGATCGCAAATGACTACTACCTTGTAGGTCGCAAGAGTGAGCAACAGGCTTTTCCTACCAACAGTTTCCTACATTGAACCCAGCTCTTCATTTCGTGGACCCCGCAGCCATGAGCAACCGGCAATCGGACAGCCCAAGTGACCAGCGAGCCAACGACCTCCGGCCGCTGGTCATCTTGCGCGACTACATGTGTGTTGTTTGCGGCAAGGAGGACGCGAGCGGGTGTGAAGCTGCACATGCTATCCCCCATTGTAAGGGAAACGATGTATGTGGACTCGGAATCCGTCATGCATAATTTTAACCTGGACTTGAGTATCTCAACAACCTCAATCAATCTCGCCATCATGGAGCCCCTGAAACGGCCGTCCAGGACCTCCAGTCCATCCAAATGCGTTGCTCCTGGGAAACGGCCTCTATAGTCGGATGAAGACCTGCCAAATAGCGTTCCTTCCCGTAGGGGACGATTGTATCCTTCAAGACGGTGACATCCCCCAACCCGTCTTTCAGTCAGAGCCTCCCCCAAAGTCAGTGGAGCTGAGCGACATGGACAGAAAATATGTTGTAAAAAAACTGGGAAAAGAGGGCGAAACAATCGTGCAAAACGCTCTGCAGAAGCACAAGACGATCCAAGCAAAGAACACGACGCCCCGTAGGCAATTGATTTTTCAGCACCTGGTGGATATCGGCGACCCCCATGTCAACAACACTAGGACTCGACAGGCTCTCGACCCGAAAGACCGGCCGCCGCTTTATCTGATGGAATTTCACTACATTTCCTCGGTCCTCTCAGTGTATGGGAATCAAAGCTCCCTCGGGCACCAACAACCTCTAAAGGCCGACCCATATACCGCGTCTTACTACGAGACATTTCGACATGATCGTGGTTCTGGCGACTTTGGTCCTGCCCTTTCGTACAAAATTATTGGAGACATCGAAATGGGGGGTGAAGGAGAGGGAGAGGGAGAGGCACATGACAGCGAGGAGGAAATAAATGATCCGGATAAGGAAGGTGATGACGACGCACGGAATGGGAGCAACGCAGAGACGGGGGAGGGAGACACGGAGACTGAGAGCGGGGGCGCAAAAGAACAGAGGAGGACGGAGGGACAGGAGATGGACATGGGCTTCGAGCGGGAGTCGGACGCGGGTTATTCGACTCCTCGGCTAGCGACCCCGGTTCAACAAGATCCAATGGACTTCCTTCTTCGCTGGACCACGAAAAAACCCTTCTTCACCCACGCCAAGATCGAAGAGTGGGAGCGCCAGGTTGCACCGAGCCTAGTGCGCTCATCTCCATCAAGCTCAAAGACCGCTCGAAATCCAAACAGATCTGGAGCGAACTAGAGGCAAAAGTCAGCTTTCAAGCCGTAGACATTGACATAAAGGGGAAACTCGACAAGACCAACTCGGACATGTCCGTGGATGGGGAGACTACCATCGCGGTTTCGTGGAAGGGCGGCGGGGATATCAAGGATGGCACTGTCTCTGATTGGACTCTCGAGAGTCTCAAGGCTGTCGCGAAGGAATTTAAAAGCGACGGACGCGCAAATGAAATTGCAGGAGCAGTTGCGCGTTGATCTAACGAGTTCGCAGAGGAAGCTGGAGGAGTCGGAGCAGCAGCGTAGAGCCCTGGAGAACGCTAAGGAGGTGGAAGACAAGTTGCAAGCAGCGGAGGCTGCTAGGCATGAACTGAAGTGAGTTCTCATTTGTGTGGACCGGCGGAGATGCTGACTGCCCCCAGCCCTCACGGCGGATGGTGTTCTGTGCCAGTTCGAACCCCTGTCCGGATCCGCTCCCATATTTCCAAAAAATGCATGGATTATGATTATAGCGATGGTAATGGAAGTAAGAGTCTGCACCAGTTCGATGCCATCAGCAGTCCGAACCAAAAGGCACGTATTATCATCTTTCGCGTCTTTCGTTGGCTCACTTTCCCGTCTGCTCAGTTCGAGATCCACCCCGTCGGCCCCAAGGGGTTCTCCATTCGGCACATCGCCTCTGGACACTACATCGGCGATTCGCGGGTGTACATGGTCATGTACGACTTCCCGAGCATCTTCACCTTCGAAGCCCGTGTTGATAGTGGGTCCAACTGGTATGGCAACGTTCTGTGACTTTACTTGAGGTCTTGGCCCGAGATCTACACCCTAAATTCGTGTCTCGTAGCGTCCGCATCGCCGAGCAAAACCAGTATACTTTGAATGTGGAGGCTGGAGCACAACATAACGGCGCCAGACTGATTGGGTGGGCGGTACATCAAGGGCTTTGACGATTTTAATATTTAGCCAGCGACTTGACTTATCGACGCTACGAGGTGTCAATAACTCTGGAATAATGATCGTATTCCAGGAATTTTTGCTTGACATATATTTGCGTCGCTTGTGAGATAGAAAGCAGCGTAAAAATTTGGTCGTGTTCAAAGTTTTCTGGTGGGTCACCAAATTTTCGCCAATGCTTTACTCGGAACCCGGAGCGCCTAAGAAAGCGGAGGTGCGTGCCGATGCTGGATCAGCCTGGGTTTCACAACGATGGGAGGACGGGTACTGGTGGGCCTATGTGGGAGATCCGGGTAGATATGTTTTCAGTGGGATACAAACACTTTATACCCCCTCGCGGTATTATTGTCCAGCCCTGTCCAGCAGCAACGGCTCTGAACGCCGGGCGTAGGGAAAGGTCCAGTACTTATGCTGCTTTCCACCGGGGGGGGTGCTTCCCACCGTGGTGACAATCTGGGGAGCTGATATTCCACAATAGCTTTTGCCAAACAATACGTGCTGTCTCATAGCTTTGTCGACAATCCATGAGGAGGATAAGTCAAGGATAAGTTCAAGATCAACTCGAAGGCTCTTTGTTTAACTCTGCTTGATTCAGTTGTCTTTGCCTTCTCCCCCGCACATCTCGACTCGACGCATTCTTCCTATCATAGATAGTGGCCAAATAGTGGCTCTAGGATCTTCTTAAATTCAAAAGAGAGAAGCTCTCTTGCACGCGAATTCCTGACCCATGGCGACCGAGCGCGTCCGCGTCCGCGTCAGTTCGTCTTTCTGCCCTTTCCTTGCACTTGCTTCGCTGCTCACCCTCATTGTATAAAAGGGCCTCAGTATTTATCGCCCAATCATCTACGGAAACACTGCCACGGTCCTAACCACGAAACAGCGCGAGGCGCTCGCTGCAACCTCGCCTGACCACACGCACACATGGACCGTCGCGGTGCGCGGCGCCGCATCTGGGTCTGACCAGGACATCGTCGGCGGCGCAGACGACCTCAGCCATTTTATCAAGCGCGTAACATTCAAGCTGCACGATACGTACCCGACCCCTTCGCGCAGTGCGTCCTGCTCAGTCGTTCGATTATTTCGTTTCGTCTAAATTGGCGTTGTGATGCGTTAGACGTGGACAAACCACCGTTCGAGGTGACTGAGACTGGGTACGCACGCCTGTCGCGTCTCTGTCGATCTCTTATCATATTTATTTTATTTGATTGCAGGTGGGGTGAATTCGAGATTCAAATCCGCATCACCTTCGTCCCGGACGCCGGGGAAAAGCCCATCACGCTGTACCACCACCTGAAGCTGCACCCGTGGGCTGCAGTGGGTGAACCAGAGATCCCGCCACTCGAAGCGGCCATCAAGGCGGGGCCCGTGCACTCTTGGCAGTACGACGAGCTCGTGTTCAACGACCCCTTCCAGACATTCCTTACAACGCTCACGGCTCACCCGCCGACGCCGCTCACACGGAACCGGCGGAAGCCTGTGCCGTTCCATATTGCGCACTTGGGCAGCCTCGAAGCGAGCAAGGGCGGCACTCCCGAGTTCACACTGCAGATGGAGAAGGAGGAGGCGGAGCGACTGGAGGAAGCGCGCAAGGCCATCGTAGCTGAGGAGGAGCGATGGCGGATGAAGCTCCTTGAGAAGGAGAAGGAGCTTGAACAGCTCCAGAAGCTTGTGGCGGAAAAGGCGCAATAACATTGATGAGAATCGATGTATGATAGATAGTACATGACCTGAAATGTATAATAATGTATATACCATGCCCCATAATCGAGAAATGTAGTAAATACCGATCATCGACGCAAATGGAAGCGGGAGGGCACACTCCGAAACAAGTACCTATAATTTCGAGGCTAAAGTCAAGAAAAATTTAGTCTCGTGCTCAAAGACATGGTCTACTTACTTTACGTTCAAATGAATTTAGTAGATTTGGTGCCGACGTAAATGGACATGCCTCTTGTTGCCAATGTTGCCAGCGAAGCTAGTGAACCGCGGACGTTTTGCAATTTCTGTGCTGTGTTAGTGGTGCGGGGTAGAAATAATTCAAGATGAAAGGAGCGGATCTGAGCGACCCGCCCGTCAGACGATTCCCAACGAGAGGATAGACCTCGAGCTAGCATCTCCACATCTGTGGGATCTAGCATAAAGTCGCAGTAGAGGAATGATATATGCTGAAGTTGCGGAAGGAACTTGTTGTCCGGGTCTTCCAATTCACGGAAGAAATCGTGGATGTATGACATATGTCCGCCCCAAAGTTCCAACTTTAAATCCGTGAGGCGAGGCATACGGCGTAGGCAGTCAACGGTGATGACGTTTACGGTGCAACGAGAGAACGAAAACATCCGCAGTTGGCCCGAATGGCGGGATAAGAACGACAAGATGTGGTCAACATCAGGCTCGCGAATGTCATATAAATGGAGATTTTGTAGGACAGGGAAGGTTAGACGAGAAAGGATGAGGGATATCCTTCCGCATTGGGTGATCTCAAACCCCGCAGAGTGAGAGATTGGAGGTGCAAATGGTACAAGGGGTCCAGATCCTGTAGTGGAGTCCGATCGTCAATGAGAGAGAGAGTACATTCAATCAGGTTTTCGGCTCTTCCCATTATGTGCCAACACTCCAGCGTAGGGACACATTCGCCCTCGAATTTTGTTAGTTGTGTCCAAGGAAACTCCATGCGAGGCGCAACCCTTCCCGACCTTGTGAAAACTTCCTGCAGCCGAGGCACATCGACGAAAAGATGCTCCAAGGGTCCTAGATCGTCGTTGTCATCTTCCTCGCTGTCATCATCATTGGCATTGTACAAAATAACTGCGAGTTTTTGGAGTAATGGAAAAGACGGCGGGTTGCGATTCAGCTTGACCAGGGCCATTGTTTCAACCTCTAGTTTTAGACTTTGCAACCGAGGTGCAAAGCGACGGAGAAGGGCGGAAAATTCTACAAATCCGAGACTTTTCACCAAGGTTCCGCAAAGGTTCACGGAAAGAGGGCGGCCATGTGCAAGCGTCGCTCGGTAGTCTAGATAACGCCTCACACCCTGACCATTCCATTGACCACCGTAGCGTCTTCGTGTGTCATTCAAGTTGAAATTAATATTTGTTCAAAGAGTTGGAGTGCCCAGCGCAATCTCCCGCCACTCCCTGCAAATTCGGAGCAGAACGGTCGGAGACCAGTAGGGGTAAATTTTGTCAGGGGAAGAGCTGTTACAGTCCCCAAAAATCTCCAGTATAACATCCAGCGGCAGAGTCAATACAGGGCTTACGATCGAGTCGAGGGGCTGTTGGATGAGTTGGATTTCGTTTCGAAGCTAATCAAGCGGTACCTACTACCTCGTCGAGTTCCGCAAGACGCTTTCGAAGATGGTCGTTTGACATTATGTGGTGGTCGAATGCGAGGCGAAGGGTTCGATTGAAGCGCCTGAGATCAAGTACTAGTCTCAAGTAGTGCTGCAAGTCGAGGAGCCGTGTGCTACCGGTGGATAAAAGGGTTTTAAGCCTTGTCAAGATTAAAGGAGCAGAGCGCTCAGTGGTTGACTTCCCATAAGACTAAATAATATCTGCGGAATACCGGAGGGGTGCCAGCGATGTCGGCATATGAGATTTAATCACAAAATCTATTCCGCGTCGTTCCCATAAGATTATTTGAGTTCAGAGTTGGTTCAGACTCTTCAGAGCTAGACGTCGCGGACGGATTTGCCAAACAACACCATATAACACGTCCCTGCTCCAACCAACGCGTCCCCACTGCAACATCCATGGATATCGACGCGTTCTACTGCCTTCAACAGCTTGAGGAGATCGAAATGGAAGAAGTCGACGAAGAACAGCAGCTTGCAGGGTCCGCTATGGCCATCATTTCTCTCGGTGCAATTGAGGCCCATCGGCTGCGGACAGAGCGGCAGCAACCAAGCAGGCTGTATCTCTGCTGGCCTCAACTACTACGGAACCCCCGTGGAGCCACCGCATGGCAGGTACTGCGTCGAACACGAAATGACCGGGCATACATCACAACTATGGAAGAAGGAAGGAAGGAAGTGTATTTTAACCGCAGCGGTCCCATTAAGGAACAATAGCGGGGCCCGTGACTACATACACAGCGCCTAATGTATGCTACGGACACTCGACGACTTTACCGCTGCAATCGGTTCCCTCACAACACCCTTGCTTGTCGTATAAATTGCCATGAAGTTTATAATGGCACCTTTGCTGCAAGTAGTGCGCAGAGTCCCATCTCACGGGTTCCATCGACAAGTGCGCACGAAAAGGACTCCACTCGACTTCAGAAAAATGTCTATTGCACCGCCGCTGGCAGATACAAAATAGCTGGAATGTACCGAGGGTATGAATCATACACAGCCAATATGTCTGCTACAAACTTCGCGAGGCGTAGCACTATTTTGCGCGACGACAACAACCATTTTAGAAAGTCGTAGGGTCTATCAGCTGTCCATTTGTGCTCGAGACCTCCGACTTGATCATAGATGTCGCGCAAGAACCTCTCCCGCAAAGGCTGCAGCTCAGTGTGCGCTGTGCAAACCAAGAGTGTATGCGCCTCATCCTCCACAGCTGTGCGGCAGAACCTACACAGACGGAGATTGCGAGGGGCAGCAGCTCTGTAGCGGCCCGGGTATCGCAGCCGTTCCACGCTCAAATTGTGGTCGGACAACATAAGGCGTGTGATAGCCATTCTGTGCGCCGGGATGGGTACGTCGAGGTAATGTCGTCGCCGCCGCGTCACCAGCCCCATCCGGGACCGGCCTTCACCCTCGTCGATGCGTTTGACCCGACTTCTCAACAGGTGGGTCCGTTCAAACGTTTCGATGTCACGTTGCAAATCGGCGTCAAGGACCTGTTGGAGCCGTTCCATGATCCGTTGCACCTTGTCTTCATTAAGCAAGTCCTCCTCGGTGACACAAATCGGGTCAGGGAGACGGCTTAGAACAAGGCATATGTCCCCAATCCAACATGATTTCCCACTCCGATAGAGAGAGAACGAGTCTAGGAGAGCATCACGGACAATGAGGTTGTCTGCCACAGGAAGGCTGAGAAGATAACGCAATCGAGAGAGTGCGCGGAGCAAGCGCCGTACTTTGATAGGAGTTTGGCCCGTTTCGGTGTATAAAATTGCAAGCATGGAAGAGGAATTTAACCCCAGGAGGCGACGGAGGAAAGACTGCTGAACATCAATGTGTTCGTCAAGGAGCCTTGGGTTAACGTCCGGTGAAATTTCGCCGCCCGAGATGAGATAGCAGTCCACTCATGCCATGTAAAGTCGCAGGCCCTCCCGGACAGGCAGGGAGCCTAGGTGCGTCTTCACAGCGCCAAATGTCGCGTTCGCCACTCTTCTAGCTTTTGACGCCTGTTCGGCATAATGTGCCGCAAACATATTATGGTGCGTGGAGGTAAACCACATCCCCACATACTTGAATTTAGGAACGAGCTCCACGATGTCCACGCCAACGTGGAAGACAGGGAGGACCACAGGGAGAGGGCCGAAGATCATAGCCTTGGACTTTGGAGGGCTTATGAACATGAACTTGCGCCTCGACCAATTGTAGTAGTGCTCAATCTTGCGCTGAACTGTAGCGGCTTCCGTCGAGAAAATGGCCTCGTCATCCGCCTGTTCCAGCTGGCAGACTAGTCTCCCATTCAGACGGATGTCAGCATTGTCGATGGGTAATTGGAAATCCGCGAAGTACACATTCCAGAATCCAGGTGAGGCAGTGTCGCCCGTCAGCAAGCCAATGAGCGATCAGAATGCTGCGGAATAAGCGCCGTCACTTCTGACCACATACGACATGCGTGCGTACACCATTCGGATCCAGTCAAACCAGGGCCCCGCAACTCCAGCTGTGTAAAGCAAGCTCCATAGTGTTGCAATATCGGTAGTGGGGAAGGTGTTTGTCATGTCCGCGAAGAAGACATATAAAGTCTTGCCGTCAGCGCGAGCACGATCAATCGCGCAACGAAGGATGAAGGAGTTGTCATCGGTGCGGCGCCCCGGCTGGAAGCCATTCTGCATAGCAGGTACGACCTTGTTAACTCGGGCCCACTCGCGAATACGGTCATCAAACAAGAGAGTCATGCACTTCAGCAGACAACATTCAAGCCCGACAAGCCGATAGCTCTCCGGATCTTCCTCTGGTCTCCCCTTCTTCAAAATCCCGATAAGCATGGTCACTAACCACTGTTGTGGTGCATCCCCCGGTCAACACATGCCTGAAAGAGTTCCCGCAGTGCGTCATTCGGAATCTTCATGATCCTCGAGTACGCAATGAGGTCAATCCCATGGGCACTCCTTGTTCCTTTCTCCCGTAGTTTCTTCTTCACGCGAACAATGTCCTCGTCTGTAACTCGACGGGAGAAGAAACGCTGGGGAGTGGAATCCGTGGTATGCCCCGGAATTGTTGCATTCATCAGTGATAAAAGCTCGTGCAGATCTGCGTCGAAATGGGCCGGCATTTCTGCAGGTGGGTTGAGCCGCGCCTTGAACGAATTGTGGAGCTGATCTATTGAGACCAGGGTTCGACGCGGGCGTTCATCTGTCCATCTGCGAATAAGGTCCCAAAATTCGCGGCCCGTTTTACAGTCAAGCAAGGCGACCAGGTTGCGACGGAGCATCTCCCGTTCCCTGTACTAGTGTTAATCACATAGCCCGTTTATAGGGTTGTTATATACCTCAAGCGTCCGCGATGCGAGTCGTTTGGATCAACAACCTCGTTCAGGGAGATCTGAGTTGGTGCGGTTTTCTTAGGGTCGGTAGCCTCAGGGAGATTTGAGAACACTTTTGGGATGTCCAATGCATCGCCGGCGTCCTCCCCTGTCTGCACGTCAAGCTGAGGCAGCGGCCAGATTGGACTCTGTCGTGCAGACACCGCCTCTCGCACCATTGCCGGGCAGCGTGTGCGTGTGCATTCGGGCCCG
Source organism: Mycena leptocephala (assembly GCA_029378395.1). Lineage (NCBI taxonomy): Eukaryota > Fungi > Basidiomycota > Agaricomycetes > Agaricales > Mycenaceae > Mycena > Mycena leptocephala. Next base: position 2,601 of record JARJLF010000727.1, on the reverse strand, counting down.
GCTTGTTGAGATAGAACTGAATAGGCCGGTCCGGCGACGAATTGAGTTTGCTGCATTCTGCAAAACATCACCGTGCGCACACGGCCAGCCAGCCATTGTATACTCCCCTGCCCAATAGCAGTAAGACCGAATTGCGTACTGGGATGACGTGTAAATGGACAGCGAACGGTCGTCTGCAGTAGCAACAACAGCATAGAGTACTGCAATTAGCACCGCCCAGCTCTCCGACCCTTCCCCGATACGAAACGACGTGTTACGGGGATTGTCGGGACCCCAGTACACTGCAAAGCCGGTTTTACAATATGGCTGGCCCGAGTTCTTGCAAGAAGCTGCAATGTACACGGAGACAGGGTCTGAGTCGCAGTACACGGGTCCATATAGTCTTCGTTGTAGCTTCCTCTCCCGACACAGTCATCGTCATCATATGTGCTACCGCCCGGTCAAGCTCGGTTTCCGGGCCAAACTGTATAGGGACAGACTTTGGCCTCGGAATCTTATATCGCCGTGCTCCGCGTGCCAGGAGTTTAAGCCAAAGTTGGGCGTGATCAGACCATTCGGGGGCATCGCGTACCACCAGTGATTTGTCCTCCAAGTAAGGGACCAGGCATTGGATACCAGAGAGAAGTCAATGACTGTTTGACCAAGTGGCTGAGTGGATGTAAATGCACCGGGAAATGAGTCCTCTTTCACCGTGCCGTTCACCACTGTGAGACCACAGTCGCTGCAGAGACGAATAATCCACCGCCGCGGGTATTGACAACGGATCAGCCGAATAGCGCCCGAGGATTGAGTCCTTCGCGGCCTTATGTCCAATGCGGCCGTTCAGATCCCCTTCAAACGACGACGTACTTCCCGGTTGCGGTGCAATCGTCACGGTTTGCTCGAGCCTTTCCTCAGGGTCTGTGGCCGACCATTGATTCCAGGGTGATCCAGCCGGTGGGAGGTAAACGCCGACAAGGAAGAGAGTCTCAAACTCGATAACTACCATGTCGGGGCAGACAAGTCATGGCGGACGGTATACTCCACCAAATCACTTATCACCGCTGCTATTCCCCCCAAGCTTGTTGGAAGTCCGGGTATTAGGTCGCGCCATCAAGACGATGCTATATCCACGCGGAACTCAAGACAGTGCTCATCACCCGGGCGTAGAAAGGTCTCTTGAAAAATAGAGACATCGTTCTCTTGATGATCTCAATTATTTCCTCATGAGTGAGTTTGAGCGCGAGACGACCGTGTATATTCCACGCTAAAACACGTATGCTATGTAACAACATATTAGTTGTATTTTAAAGTGTGCGCGGCGAGATTCTACCAATACTTTTCCCCCATCCTGACGCGCGGCAGCCTTCTCTTTGCCTTTACCACGGTTCACAGACGAGGCTAGCTTGGCATTGAGACGCTCCAGGCCATCCTGTTCATTGCGGACACTCTGCACAAAGGAATCGGCGGAGGCGAAGTCCTTGAAGCGGATGCTGATGGTGGCGGAGCATCAGGGTCCACACGCGCAGAGTACATGACAGCTGTGCTGAGGCGCACGTGTCCCAACGCCTTGTGCGCTATTGCCTTTGCCCCTCCAGCCTCAGTAGCCTTAGTCGCGTCGACAGGCCAAAGGAGAACATCATTTTGGGTACGATCGTGACGGTCACTGTTACGCTCCTTCTCTCTCCCGTCATTCCTCGCACGCTTGCTGCTAGTGCCTTGCTCCCTCTCTGGGCTCGCATCGGCCCTTCGACGGGTACCAGCCTGCATCACATGATCCTTGGTCTTCAGGCTGGCAATATCGGTACGGGCCTCACGTCGGAAGGAGTGGAACTCGGACTCGAGGTCCTGAAGGTCGTTTACAGTGTTGGTGAGGTCTTCGATCGCGGAGCGGTTCTCCAAGACGACATCGTCCAGGCCCGATCCGTCAGACGGCAGGCCCTGCATGTCGCCGAGGCGATGGAGTACCTCTTTGAAGTTCGCGCTAACATCTTCATGCAGGCCCTCGAGCGCTCTCTGGTGGCGGAGAACCCACACTGCGAGCTTGAGGAGGTTCGCTTCCATACGTTTCTTGTTTTCGTCGGCCTTCTCTTTGCTGGGAGGGAGCGCAAGCCCAGTTTGAGCATAGACCTCAGCCTCGGATGGGCAGGCTCAGGTGTTGTACACGACGGAGTTGTTCCGTGACACCGGGCCAGCAGCGGCAGGATTCGCGGCAGCGCGGGACTGGAATGTATGCTCTGTCTGCATCACCATAGACCGGTCTGAAGACGAAGGGGGCGCGGTCGCTTTTAGAGCATCACGAGGTAAGTACACGGTCTCTGTCTGTGCTTCAGTAGGCTCACGTTGGGTGAAGACGGGGATCGGTCGCTCGTCATGCGAGGGACGCCCATCGTTCGGGGCTGCGACTGAGCTCGATGTCCCCCTCATCCGCTTCCAGGTGTGTCCGTACCTTTATTGCAATGTACCCACCGTGGTAGGGGGGTACATTGGAATATGGGCAGGGCTTGGTAGGCCACATTGATGTGCCTTTAATGTATTGTACCCTAGCCTCCTCCCCTTTTGGATACGCACCGGGAAAGCTCAATATCGGTGTTGTATCGTATTTGTTTTACTGCCCATTTC